>BRZM01003494.1:0-39574 GCA_033238685.1 Lates japonicus
TGAAAATTATCAGGGGTGCCCAAACTTTTTCATACCACTGTATGGTCAAGAACATTTTGAGCCCAACAGCACAGTGGTTGCTGTGGAATAAAGAGCAGAGATAAAGCAGGTACACTCTGCAGACTGAGGCTGATGCTCTGCTACATCAGCTCTAGTTAAATGTTTCATCAAGCACCTTCATAAGTTGTTTGGTCGAAAACATCAGACAGTATGGTTACACACATCAGTGTCATCAACATCACATGTCCAGGGTTTTAGTGTGGAATGGTTTTTGACTGGACCTCAATCTCTCTGACAGATCTATAATCATCATGATGTGTAAATAATTTGATTCCCAGCCACTCCCACCCTTCCTGCTGGCTGAGTCTAACATCCTCTTGCACACAAACTCAAGACATTCCTCTGCAGCCTTCTTTTGGCACAGATTGGCACAATCCCATCACTAATGTTAGCTCAGCAGCCCTCACTACTGTGACACAATGTTTAAAGTAATACAGGATTTTGTCATGTAGGCATAGATGACCTGGGTTACTTTGGGAGCTAGAAACATAATTTGAAGATGGACCAAACAAAACTGAAAAACTTGTTTGTTTGTTCAACCAATCTACTTATCAGGCTGCTGGTTTATTTTATTTGTAAAACACCATGTGCTAAATATGAGCCTACAGCAGTCAAACAAAATGTAAATACAGAATACAAAAGTACAGTAGGAATAAAACACTGGTAACACAGGACTGCTTCTCTGCTTTTGTCCAGAGCTGTTGTCTTAACATTATTATTAAAATGAAATGTAATGTTTGCAGTGAAATGAAATGAAGCTCAGGCAGCAGCGTTAGAGGTAGAACAGCAGGGACCACCCAGATCCAGATGGTCTGGGCTTTAACCCAGAGCCAGACGCCCCTGGTTCCAGGTGAGACTGCAGTGAACTGTCACATGTCGACTGCACACCTAAGTCAAATCCAAGTGAGAACGCGGAAGTTAAGTTACAGGTGTTATGGCAGAGCAGCGCACGTGCCTGTGAAGGGGCACAGTCAGTAAACGCCACAGACTGACAGGTCCAGTTCATATAAGAATTAAAATCACGAGGACGCGCTGTCAATCATTAACCTTACATAACCTCAGCCCACCATGTGAAACTGATCTCTTCCTGGGAGTGTTTCTCTGCAGGAGTGTATGGTATGGAGTCTCTCCCACGCTGCAGCCTGACCCCTCACAGACCTGGCACCTCCTGACATTAGCAGGGACTGGGTAAACAGAAAGTAGGCGGTCTGGATCCTGGACCTTAGCTCTTATCTCGCACGTTTTTCAAAGCAAAGCAAACCTTTAAACTTCTCTCTAACAAACGGTTCCAGTCAGAGAGCAGCAGCGAAGCGTGGCCCCTCACTGACACTTCCACCGTGCTCTAACAGTCTGACCATGGCTCCACTCACACACACTTGTTGATTACGCAGTTGGCCCATGTCCAGCATCACGCCATGTACTCTCAGCTAACCCTGCTCATACCTTGTTGTAGTGGACTTCGGGCTGGATGTTGGGGGCTGGGATGGCGGCAGCAGAGTAGTGACACACTGACAGTCGGCTCAGTCCGGGAAGGGCCCGAGAAAACACAGTACGGAGCATGATGCTTCTTCCGGCACGTTCAACACCGAAGAGACTGTGTGTGTAGTCCAGGCCGAGGATTAACAGACTCAATGCGCAACTCCGGGGTGTAGAGCTAGACCGCAAGCCCCGCCCACACCCCTACGTTATCATCCCACGCTCAAACGGACCCGTATAACTTAGAGACGCAATTATGATATCACGTTCATGAACACATGCTGTTAGCATTCTCTATACTGAGTTTGTCAGCCGATTTAAAAAGAATATTTAATGAGTTACTCAGCGTTTAAACCTCCTGTTAAAATACACATACAATTCCTATAACTCTGAGGCCGGCTGCTGTTGTACCGGACGCCTCCCCAGCAGGACTATTAGGACTCAGTATTCTTTCTCTGTCAAAATCAGAATCAGAAACACTTTATTAATTCCTTCGTAATGTTGCAGTACCACATTTCACAATAAAAATAATAATATAACCCCCCATCTTCAAAATATGTTTGAGCTCTGACAGTATTACATTATATTAGATAGTTAAGAATGTATACATACAGTATATGTACTGTTAATAAAACCCTCCATCTTAAGACTTTTCTGTTTGCCACTGCCTTTTACTAATTATTCTAATAATTATTATTGTATTATTTTACGTTGTGAGGACTTAAGTGAGTTTTATTTCAGACACAAGTTCTTTTTTTCGGTGGAAGCCAAGAAAAAGCTGCTTACTGCCATTTTTCTTACCAGTTCTGTACCTGTTATACATGAATGAATCAGCGGCACAGTGTCTTCATAATGTTGGACTTTGTTTATCACAGTGCATTGAGAGTTGTCACCAATTTAAAACTACAAACTCATCATTGTGGTCTGCTCTTCAGAGCACCGCTAACCTAGTCAGGAGTGACCAGCAGATGGCAGCATTATAGCACAGAGGCAGAGGACAAAATCAAAAAGTTCAAGACAGCACAGAACAGGAATATAACAGGGGCAGAGTGGTGGAAGAAAGAAAGAGTCAGAAAGCCAGAAAACTTTTTGACTATTGTATGCTGTCTTACTTTAAAGACAGATAGTGAAGTCTAGACTCTGACTTTACACTGCAGTCATTTACATATTGGATGAAATGAACATCACTTCATGAAGAGCTCAGACATTTGAAATGTGACAAGGAGCTTAACAAGAGTTTGTATTTTATAAACTTACTGTAAGTTTTTAATCTAAAATGTTAATTTGTGAAGTGAGTAGTAACTACATCTGTCAGATAAATGTAGCTCAGTAAAAAGTACAATATTTCCCTCTGAAATGTCATGGAGTAGAGGTGGAAAGTAGCAGAAAATGGAACAAATCAAATTATCTACAAGTACCTCAGAATGTTACTGCCACCTGTCAGTTACATAATTAGCAAAGATGGTTTTGAAATGAAAGAGATAAAAGTGAACTCACATAGCTGTTCTCTGTGTAGATCATTTTGCTTAAATCCACCATGGAGTTCAAGAGGTTCACGTCCTCCATGTTGTCTATAGTGGCCAGGTCTGTGTATTTTTCTCTGCAGTAGCTCTGAGCTTCAGTCATGTTCTTTAGTTCATACACAACATGGTACTGACGAGCAGGGAGTGATGAGACAGCACACAGCCCTGTATTGTTCCATGGATATTGGTCAGATTTGGGATAAAGATTCCTTCTATAAAATAGTTTGACTTTGGCAAATGACATTCAGTGTATTCAGCTGTGTCATTGTTTTGGTGGTTAAAACTATTCCAATATGGACGCTCATAAACATAAAATAACTTAGTAATGCAAATTATTATTTTGTATTGTGTTAGATTTTACATTAATTCAAATAAAACCTTTGTATAAGCAATAATGTTTAGTTCTCAAAATGTTGAGAAACATGGAATTAATAATTCTAAAAAACATTTAAAGAAAACACTTGCCTGCTGCAGCTGTGATGATCAGAAGAACCTTTTCCATCGTTGTATGTTCCACCTCTGTCTCCTTTACCCTGTGACTGTGGAGCTGTTGAAATCACGTTTTATGTTATCTTCACTTTCATCAGCTTCATGCAAAGTGTTCTGTGGAAACAGTTATTTGCCTGACTGGGTGTTAAAATGTCAAACTGAGTGATTTATATGATGACTGATACTGTAGTGAACAGGCTGTCACGTCATGCGTTATCCTATTGTTAAAGACATTTTGAAATCTATCTATCCACTGGCCACTTTAGTAGGTACACCTGTGCAACTGCTCATTAATGCAAATATCTAATCAGCCAATCACATGGCGGCAGCAACTCAGCACATTTAGACATGAAGACATGGTCAAGACAACCTGCTGAAGTTCAAACTGAGCATCAGAATGAGGAAGAAAGGTGATTTACGTGATTTTGAACGTGGCATGGTTATTGGTCTGATTATTTCAGAAACTGCTGATCTACTGGGATTTTCCCGCAAAGGTCCAAAAAAGAGAAGATATCCCATGGGCAGCAGTTCTCTGGGTGAAAATACCTTGTTGATGCCAGAGGTCAGAGGAGGATGGCCAGACTGCTTCAAGCTGATGGGAGTCAACAGTTACTCAAATAACCACTCGTACAACCAAGGTCTGCAGAATCATCTCTGAGCATTACAACATGTCAAACCTTGAAGCAGATGGACTACAGCAGCAGTAGACCACACCTGCCAACTCAGAACAGGCTCACCAAATTGGATGATAGAAGATTGTCAATCTCTAATGGGTCTTGATTTCTACTGTAACATTAGGATGGTGGGGTCATGGTGACATAAACATGTGTGGATCCATCCTGCCTTGTATTGGCCAGTTCAGCTGCTGCTGCTGCTGCTGCTGGTGTATTAATTGAGGGGATATTTTCTTGGCACACTTTGTCTAAAAGCTCAAATCATCTCAGTCTGGTTTCTTGAACATGACAGTGAGTTTGTACTCAAATGACCTCCACAGTCACAGATCTCGTCAATAGAGCACCTTTGGGATGTGGGGGAGGCGGAGATTCATCATGGATGTGCAACAACTATTAGTGCTATGATATTAATATGAACAAAATCTCTGAGAATGTTTTCTTATTGAATCTATACCACAAAATTAATTCCCTTTGGGAATATGTTGTATAATCCCCAACCTATGGTGGGCTTCTTGGGTGCACAACAGGAGCTGGAATAATGGGGATGTTCAAGCAGTTTTGATGGATAGTGTAACGAAAAACACCCTATAATCCATGTTTCCAGAAAAATCAAATTGGAGAAACATCATTGGAACTAATCAGCACTAAACAGCTGTACGTCAGCGGTATCCGCGCATACGCTCTACGGCCATTACACTATGAAGAGTGCAGTGTACAAGTAGCGCCGAAGGTAAACAGCTTTATGTTTGTTACACGTTTAACGCTCACAGTACATTTGAACAGCGGAGACAGTTTATAAACGTTTCGTTTTCATGACAACTCACTAGCCGCCATGAAACTTTTAATCCGCTTGCAGCTGTCACTGTGACTTTTCAGACTGAGCACAGGCTAACGGTTAGCTGTGTTAGCTTATCTATTCACAGTCAATGGAGAAGACACAACTCGATTAACTGAACAAGCCTAACGTTCAGCCTCAGACATTTAGTTGTCTCCTTTCCAGTGCAGATGCCAGCGCACAAACGCGCGTAATTTAAGTATGTTGTGTTTAGGCTAATACCATCGCTTGCTGCTCTTTGAAGCTAACACAGTTAACATTCGCATATTAACTACTTTGTCAGATATCGGAGGGCTGGGTTTTTGTTTTCGACTGACAGCAGACGCCGTCAATGAAAGTCTAAACAGGCGTCCTCAGCTGCCTGTGGGCCAATCAACTTCTTTCTGAGGACACTGACAAGAACGGATACAAAGATGTCAAAAGTGCCTCAGAGGTTTCTTTCATTGATTGTCCTCTGTTAAAGCGCAGAGTCAGTTTCTCATAATTTAGCTTCAGATTTGTGGACATTTGTAACGAATAACCTAAACTAAAAGTTTGTCTGTCTACGACCGTTATCTCTCTGAGACGTTAGTGATGACGATTTGTATGTATGTTGTCATCACGTTACGTAGAGTAGACGTAACTCAGTCTCACTGAAAAGAACTGTATTTACACTAATCAGAGTGGTGGTAAAAATATTACAATTACATCGTATTAGTAGAAAAATGTCTAAGTTATTGACAACTTTGATCTGCAGTTAAAACGAATTTAAGATGTATGAAAGAACATTTGAAATATCCATATCAGTTTTCCTATCCAGAGAATATATTCTGGATATAATACTAGGAAAAAACTCAGTTGTGATCATGGTATGGTCAACTCACTGTGGGAAAACAATTTAGCTGTTCATTTGTTTTTATTTTTAAAAATATGGTATTCCTTAAATATGTCTGACTATTTTGTAAATCTAAAAGTGCAAAAGCGTCTAGGTGGATGGAATGGAAATGAGACCTGGCGTTTCTTAGATGGTGTCGCTGAATGTCTTCATGTTTGGACTGTTGGTCAGGCTAAAGTAGACATGCCGGACTTGTTACATTAGATGTCCTCCTGATTTTTTGAGCCTCATTTTCCCATGTTTTGGGTGTAACGACTGGGAATGACTTCTTTGCAGTGTAATCCATCGAAGGCAATTCTCCACGTCAAGAATGTCCACTAGAGTTCTTGTTCTTGCCACTACCAGACTCCATTGACAAAAACAGCAATTTTAGCTGAGCAGAACACAGGAGCTGCTGGAATACCACTACCTCCATCTGTTGGTTTGTTTTCAACAATACTAGGTGATGAGTTACTTCTAGATTTGTTGCTAGGTGCTTTTTTTGTGTGTGTTTCTCAGGCTGGTCCCACTGTTGGGGTCCAGCCAAAAATAAACCTCTGAATCCTCAAAACAAAGAAAAGCAAGAAATGTAAGTACGGCATGAACTTTACAGGCGTTGAAAGTACCTGGAGATTTTACAGCAAAAAGACGGGAGATGTGATTTTCTGAAATTCATCATAAACGATAAGTTTACTGGGTATTTGTTGTGTTTGTTCTTTGTTTCTGCAGATGAGACTCCTCCAGACGGGTCGAATCACTTTTGAGGGTCCGGAGCACAGCTGAAGCCGAGATCGACACAGAACTGGTCTGAACTATTCTACATATACTACAGAGAAAATACTTACCTGTAATGACACACACACCTTCAGCAGTTTATTCATGGCGTTACTTAGGCTTTGTAGTTTTGATACAAGCTGCAAATTGAGTTTTGTGTCTTAATCAAACCATTGACCAGATTTGGTGACATTTTTGATAACTTTAAAAATCTCAGGTACAGCTTCGATTGAAAAATAAGCTACGACAAAATGGTCTGATCCACTACCGCCAGGTGAACCGTGGAAACCGCGATGAATGGTTTCAGTGGAATTCGCCCGTTGTAGCCATGGGCGAGTCGGTCTGAGGAGGCGGGGCCTGGTCCACCATGCTCACAACCAGTGCGATATGCTGACCATGTTAGCGGTAGCCATGGGTTCATCCTGATAATTGGGCTGAATTGTTTCTTTCTCTCTGTGTCTCAGATGTTTGTTTTCGAATGCGAAGGTTCTGGCCTGTTGGACAGACTGTCGTTTCTACCGACCAAAATCCTCAGGGTCAACAAAGGCGGTGGGGCTCAGATGCACCGATTAGTTATGTTGCTGTTCATTCACACTGAAAAAAATTGCTGAGTTAACTTAATCAGTCATTTTGGTGGAAAGTGTTTCTGTTTTGTTGTTTAGTTGTTTTATCTTTCAAATGTTTTTGCTGTCCTACAACAGAATTTCCCCACCTCACGCACAGCTTTTGGTTTTTTAGCCTATTTCAGCCATGTCTTGAACTTTATACAAACCATATTGTATAAAAGTTTGACTGTAAATTAACATTTAGTACACATTTTAGCAGACATCCTTTAAGAGTTTAATCATGCCTGACTATTTTAAATAAATGACATTTGTTGGATCATGATGTTTGTGCTTTATTATTTGTTTTTAAATGTAGGCTGTTATGACTGTTTAAAACATGTCAGCAATGATTGTTCTGTATGCCTGGAATTCTTGAATATTAACGGAATATTGGCTGTCAAAGAAAAGTCTAGTGTAAACTGGGCAGATAAGTAGGAGAGGGCAGCTCTGTGCATCGCGGAAATCCCTTGGCGGTCTGGGCCTGCAGCAGCATGTGTGTGGTTTTAAAGGTGCTGTCGCGATGTCGTTGGGTACTGATACCTGGGCAACTGATTACTCTGTTTGTGTTGCAAATAAACTAAAAGTTTTGGCAGGACACAGGAAACCTTACACTGGTGATTAAATGGTTTGGATTTGGACTCAGAGCACACAGCTGTCCTGTTGTCACTGACCTGGATTTACGTGTGTAAACTTAATTTGGTAGTCGACTCTACCAGCTGCTGAACTGATGTTTGTTGTGTGTCTGTGTGTGTCAGACTCTGCGGTGCGTTTCTATGACGTGGTTGGGATATGTAGAAGCCAACCAAAGTCAAACCCTTCAGGAAGTAAAATACTCAGCTCCCATTGATTCTCATCTGATTCCGCAATCACAGCTCTTCTGATCCTAAGACTGTGTGTGTGGCTGTTTGTGTGTGTAAACAGGGTCCAGATCTGAGAAAATTGCAGTGGGAGAGTGAGGGATGGGAGGAAGGAGAGGCGAGGAGGAGGAGGAGGGAGGAGGAGAGAGGGAGGAGGAGCAGCAGCAGCAGCAACAGGAGCAGGAGCAGGAGGGTGGTGGAGAGAGGAGGAAAGAAGGAAGAGGAGGCAGAGAAGGTGACATCAGAGGAAGGGCGGAGCTGTGGGGAGGAGGGAGGAGGAGAGGAAGAGGAAGGCAGAGGCTTCATCCTCCCATCCTGGCAAAGAAGAAAACAGATGACAGTAAAGTCAGATGACCTCTGACCCCAGCAGTCTGGGTTTTAGCAACTCACACACCAGGAAACAGTCATGTTGCCAATGTTAACTTCTTTCTTCTTCTCCGCCTCAAGGTAGAAACGGTGAACTCAGGAGAAATCAATGTCGCAGCTGACTCCACCCAGCCAGCCACTCCTAACCCGCCCACATTGACAGAGGTAGAGTTTCCAGATGGCATGCGTAATCACTGCTGGTCATGAGCTGAATTATTATACATAGTATACAGGTATTGACAACATTATGATAGGATTCCTACAGAGACAGAGCTTAAGAGAAGATCTGTAGTTTAACCGAGACATCTCTATATATCCACTACCAGACTCCATTGACAAAAACAGAGTTTTACAGAGCAGAACACAGGAGCTGCTGAATACCACTGCCTCCATCTGTTGGTTGGTGTTATAATAAACAAAATAACTACTAATTCAGTGTTGACAGACAGCGTTTAGTGTGATTTCTAGAAAAACAGCTTCAACCATCCTTTTGATTTTGCCCAATACCAGATTAAAAACGCCATAACTCGTGTTTATATTTAATGGTACAAACACTGGTTTCCACCTCAGTTTCTGTTCCTTCTCTCTTTCTCAGGCGTCCTGTTGGGCGTCAGGCCCTACCCACCACGCACAAATTCAGCAGAGAACCATGTGGTGCCTCACACCACAAACTACAGACAATACAAACATGCTGCTCCATTAACACAAACCCACATACATACAGTTACAATCTGTCAGGGAGCTTTCTGTAGGCGAAACATTTGTACCATTATATTAAAATATGATTTATTTCAACTTTAACACTGTGCATCTACAACATACCTCTGTTAGCAGCTCAGTGTTCTCTCTGTTCTAGTACCATTCATATGTTGATAAAATAAATTAGTTCTATATGTTTTGCGATACCTTACTACCGCAATGACAACAGCTGTCTAATTAAAACTTTCAATCTCTCTTTACTTTTGGTCGGTACCAGAAAAGGTTCTGAACTTGGTATCAAAGTCATTAGAAACTCAGTGTTGTCTTTCTTCCTCTGTCTCCAGTGTACAGGTGATAAGAACCAGCCTCCTCCAATCCTCTCCATCGAGGTTGGATTACAACCCTTCGTGTCCTGCAGGCACACCAAGTCCTTCAGGAGCGAGTCTGCTACACTACCACATCAGTGCCCCTTGACCAGCTGGATGAGCAAGGCAGCGAGCAGAGGAGGCACCCGTGGGTTGAGGGTTCCGTCCAGAGCCAGGACACAAGCCCAGCAGGAGGAAGGTTGTGTTGAACGCTGGGGTTGTTGCAGGAGGAAGCGGTCATCTTCTGAGGGAAGCGACTTCATGTCAGACAGGAAGAATGAGAACAGAATATTGCGCCTGTCACCATGACAACGACACAACACCATGTGTGGGAGCTTAGGTGGACATACAACAACCAGGACACACACGCATACAATGTTTAAGACTAATAATGATATTGGATGTATACTTCAGTGAGTTCAACTTTCACTGTTTTAATGAGTCAACTTGCCCGTCTGCTTAATCAGAAGTGAAGAAGGACGGAGGAGGAAAAAAAACTGGAGGACAGAGCAGAAAGGAGGAAGAACTTCCTGAGAATCAAATTAAAGAAGAAGAAAAAAGAAGAAGAAGAAGAAGAAAAGGTCAGTCGGGTGAGGTGGTGCACAGTCCTCACAGTTATCTCCTATTCAAATTGCAGCCACAGTCCTTTGAGGATTCACTGTGTTATGAACAATTATATGAGTCGTCTCTTCTTAAAATCCTTACTTACCCACTTCGAAGGTTTGGATGTAAACTAAAGCACTCTAAGTTTTGGTTAGCTGTTTTTGGAGATGTTTGACATTTCCTCACCATTAATGTTCTCTATTAAGGAAATACAGATACTAATAAATGGTATGTAGTAATGAAACAAAGTGAAATACAGCCACAAAGAGCCTGTGATACAGCTGGACCGTGTATGGGCATGTGGAGTGTCTCTCCTGCTGGGCTGATAAGCGTTTGTGCTACTTTTCTGCTTTTGGCTGTTGGGTGTTTCTGCGATCGGCATGAGGGTTCTTGGCAGGTGAAACTCTGCAAACACCTGATACCAGAGCTGAGTGGGCAACGTCAAACTGGTCACCTCCTGATAGCATATTAGACTCTGTTTTGTGAATAATTTTGACAGGCGATGGCCAGGGGTCCAGGGTCCGGCCGACCAATGGTGTAACTCTATATCCACTCAGTCAGTCACAGACATTTGTCGGTACAGGGCTGAAAACTGCTGTTAAAGTCCGGCCAAAACAGGTGGGAGCTGGATGTCGGTACAGCTTCATTTATCACCCGGGCTCCACAGACTGTCATAACTGCCATTGAAAGCAGTACTTCCTCTTCAGCCATCAATGCCATACAAAACTCAAGTTTCAAGACCACAGAGGTTTACATGAACTAGCTGCCCTAGGTGCCAACTAAAGCATTTTTCGAGAGATCCTGTGGGTCACATGATTGATGGGAATCAATTTTACCACTCATCATGATGATTGGGATGGGACAGGAATAAGAGAATCCAGCAGAGGCCGGGGAATAACAGCCACAATAGTTGAAGGTTTAAATGAGTGAATACTATTTTATTGTGTGGTAAGACAAATGATAATCAGGTTTGCCAACTCTCAATTTCACGCTCTCTTTGGCTGCCAGACATTTCTCACGCTGAAACCAGATGAAAGCAGTGATCGTGTTACAGTTGATTTATCTACCGTGTTGATGAACGGCTGCTTAAGCTCTGACCAATCACAGCACAGTAGAAGGAAGTTGCTGCATGATTTTGCAAATATGGGTATACCTTTGGGACCACAGAGGGCATTCAAGCCGGATGAGTCACCTCCATCTAACCTGGTTTGGACCGTAGCCAGGCTGATGGCAGCAACCGTAGCCGCTAATGCTACTGTAGCCAGGCAACAATTCTCAATTTCCTGGCAGGGACCTTTCTAAACAGGCAGTGGTGAACAGAGGTAGTGATGATTCATTCAACTCTAGATTTGGTACAATACTGTTACAGAGACTCCGCAGTTTGATACGGTCACAATACATCAGGATATGTTCAATGAAGAAAGAAAGAAAACAAAGAAAGATCATAAATGATAAAATAATGATCTCAGATCTCTTGTTTCCCTTAAACCCAGTTAAAATGTAAAGATAAAATCTTGCTGTTATTTTCTTATACTGAGTTCAGTGCAGTTTTCCTAGTATAATTATTCATTACAACAGATATTCTTTTTACTAAGCGGGCGAGTAAAGGAGTGTACTTTGAAAGTGCGTTGTGGATTGTTTAACATTATGTTGCCAGGTCCGTGTACAATGAGTTTTCAGAGTTAATGAGCCTTAAAAGTGTTTGGTTAGTTCAGTTTAACCTGTGGGAGTTTCTGACTTCTTTTTGTAACATTCTCCTGCCACAGAGAGTCAATTCATGATAGTGAAAACAATTGAAAGCATAGAAATCAACAACCAAACTGCAGTGACTTCCTTTTGTTTTCGGTTTTTAGCATTAGAGTTAGTGTTAACATTTTGTTGTATTGTTCCTTTGTTGTTGTCGGGACTACAAGCAGCAGCGACGATGAAACTCGAACGAACCTCAATCACTCTGAAGCTGACCACTGGACTACTAACACAAACACAAGGTAGGAACACACACTCATCCCAGAAAACTCGTTAATGTGAAAGCGCAGAGGTTCTGTTTATCAGCCCAGAATGCAGGCGGCTCGTCTCTAACACAGTGTCCTTGGCCTTTCAGTTGTGACTGACAGCGACTGGTCCCAGCGTAGCGGCAGAGGCGGAGGGACACGCCCTCTTGGCCCTGTTGCTATGGAGCGGAGGGTGGTGGTGAGGGTGTTGATGTGAGGTGGGCGAGGAAGCGACTTCATGATCCAGGTAACACACCTGTGTCTGTGACTGTGTTGGTTCAATCATGGTGATCACACCTGTGGTGGACCAAAACCCTGAGATCACAGGCGCCCATTACCTCTGGTTGATCCTGCAGATTTCAGTGCAGTTTGACATTAAAACATTTTCCAATGACTACTTTCTTACAGTTTCATGTCACCGTCATGTAACAGTAACTGTAATCAACCGCTCGGCGATCTATTGTCAGCAAGAGCATCAAAAGAAACATCGACTTTTATCATAAAACACTTCATTCTGTTTTCCCAATTTTTAATCACTTAGTCGGTTTGTTTTCTGGGGAGGAGGAGGAGGAGACCTGTGTATATAGTGTTCACAGTAAAAAAACCTCCTGAACGATAAACATGAAAGGTCAGTGGCCTGCAGCCTTACTGCTAAGAGCACCGGGCTTTGGACGCGAAACTAATTTATTCAGTGTTTTACCAGTTTTAGTTATTGTATCTTGAGAGGAGGAGGGCCTCTGAGGATAAAAATCTCCTGAACCATGAACAATGAAAGTCTAAACCTAAAATGAAACACAATAGGTTGTATGAATTGAAAACAATAACTCTTGTGAAACAAACAAAAAATACATAAAAACACGTGTACACTAACGCTGCCTGTCTGTGTTTCTCTGTAGTCTGATCGTGTCTGTGTTGGCAACATGGCACCTGTATGGGGTTGCTCCCGAGACAACGTCCGCAACATCTGCTACTACTGCAGACACACTGCAGTATGATTTGCTGCTCCCTGTGTGTTGTAACTATAGGTCTGAACAATTTGAGTAAAATATTTGATTACAACTTCTATGACCAGGTTGGAGGCGGACAGCGTTTCCTGTCAGAGCCACAGTTGCTGATCTCAGGTCACATGTTTGGCCTTTCCTGCGTGAGGAGAACACTGGGAGATCAGCACTCCAAGATCCCCACACCTGGCAGCTGCTGCCACAGCACACACACGGCCTCAATCAGGTCCTCAGTGGGCTGCAGCCCAAAATCAGCCATTACAGTGAGTACACAAATGCGTCAGTGACGCAGTTTATCTGTTAAAACTCGACGCAGATGTGTGTTTACAGTCCGTCTGTGCGTCTGTCACGCAGCTCTCCGTCCCACCCGATCTGCAGCTGTGGAAGTTGCAGGTAGAGCGGGGAAAGATGGGTAAGGTTGGCGTCAGCCGAGAGAACCCGGCCGTCTGTTCGTCAACAGCGAGCACTGCTACCAGAGACCGGGGATCATGGGAAAAAGCAGAGGAGAGAGAAGTGATTGAAGTGAAGCAGGAACCGCGACCTGAGCAGAAGGTAAAAACAAGAGCAGCTCCGCCCAACTGGGTCAGTTAAATGAACTCTTTAAACTTTAGCCTCCACGTGGTTTACTCATCTGTTGCTCCAGCGTAAATGTTTCGGGCCTTGCAACACCATTCAACAACAGAGAAATTGATGCCAGTCTCCATTATTCTGTTAAACCTGGTTGAACGATGCGATCCCGCGTTGTCCTGTAACAGGATTACTGCCAAGCTTTCCTGAAAACCACTGCATCTCTCTAACCTCTAACCCTAAAGCACAGGAGTGTCCAGGCTGTGAACTCCACCTCTCTCTCACCTGCCCTCCCAGTCTCCCCCAGATGGTTTGGATCTGAATCTTCGTCTTAAAAATCCTAGTATGTTTGTCCCTGTTGACCACAGAGACCTCTCAGTAAAACTTCTATTATTGTCCTCCATCTGCGTGTGTGTCACATGACTGTTTTGGTCAATCATTAACCCTGAGATTTTAGACCATCATTTTGCCTCTTGGACTCAATTGACACTTGGACTGAATTGATTAGATTTTGGTGGTCTCAGGAGTCTTGCAACCTCACAAAACATGGTTTTGGCCATAGCTGGTTGGTGGAGATCGTTCTTGTTCAAACAGTAAAAGCTGCTGGTTGTCGTCCATGTTTGTTATGGTATGAGAGCATGTGACAGTTGGTTACTGAGCAGTGGTTCAGTGTGTCATCTGATGTATTTACTCAGTGGTAAGGTTTCTCCTCCTCCTCCCTGTGGTGGACACAGTCTTTACATGTAATTTGTAGGTTTCAGCTGTGAACCACAGGGATGTGTGAAGTCAATAGGTGTGGTGTAGAAGAAAAAACAAAGCTTAGCTCAGAGGAACCTTCAGAAGAGGCTGCACAGTATTAAACAGGCTCCTGCTGTTGCTATGAGACCACAGAAAACCAGTTTGAGGCTCTGGGCTCATTGTGGTAAATGTGGAACTATTTTTACCTCCTAGTGCTCTGATTGTGAGCACAATGGAGGCAGTTTCACAGAGGAGACACACAAACTCTACACTTTACTAATTTATTTCCCCTGTCTTCACTAATACTGAAAATCTGTGTGTTTTTGCAGGAAATAAAACTCGAAGACGTCAACAAGCCGGTGACTGACGCTAAGACAGACGACAACAGAAACACTGTGACGCACACAGACACACACAGTGGCACCGCCGTAAAAACGGAAAAGCACACACATGCAGACTGCGGGGAGCACACACACACCCAGACGCACACACCTGAACCTCGTCCAGCGTCGGTGGCCGAGTGTCAGCTGAACCTGCTGGAGCACGTCGAGTCCCTTCACCACCAGATCAGCGCCAGGATGGACCTGATAGAGCGAGAACTCGACGGTAACACACACAAAAGACATGAAGGGAGTCGAGATCAAGACCCTGGTCCCAGTCTGAGTTCTTTAATGCAGCGTTATGCAACTGTTTAACCTTAAAATCTCAGCTTCGGAATCATAGTGATGGTTCAGTGACTTGTAACAGGGAGAAGCCTCTGAACACCTGTTGTGTCTCTGTGTAACTGTGGTTCTTCAGGGTCGATCTCCCTCTAACTGAGTGATAGTCAGCAGCTTAAACTGCTGGAATCAGACCCAGAGAGTTCAGACTGATACTGAACTGTAGATCAGTTAAAAAGACTGAGAAGTCATTAAAAACCAGAGTTCATCTCTGATATCCAGGAAACTGACGGAAAGATCAAGAGTTAGAAACAGAGTTCGGTGTGTTTGTTACAGCCACAGCACTTCCTCCTGCAGAAGGAGAAGAGGATCGTGGGTAATAGACACGTTTGGCCATGTTTCAGTTCAGTCCAGAGATCTATAGGCTTTCTATATAAAAACCACTTAACCACTCGGACTCAGCTTCAGAAAATATTCAGACTCCTTCACTTTTTGCACACTTTGTTGTGTTGAAGATTTAATTAAAAATGGTAAAATAACTATTTTTCTGCTCATCAGTCTACAGCCGAAAACATATAATGACAAAGTAAAAACATGTTTTTAGATTTTTTTGTAACTTTATTAAAAATCAAAAGTGAAATCTCACTTTTACAAAGAAAAACAAAACAATAAATACTCAAAGTTTCAGCTCCTGCTCATCTCTCTCTCTCTCTCTCTTTCTCTCTCTCTCTCTCTCTCTCTCTCTCTCTCTCTCTTTTTCTCTCTCTCTCTCTCTCTCTCTCTCTCTCTCCAGTGTTAGAGTCCTGGTTGGATCATTCGGGCGAGCTTGAGCCTCCTGACCCTTTGTCCCGCCTCCCGCAGCTCAAACAGCGAATCAGGCGGCTGCTGCGTGACCTCTGCATCGTGAGACGCCTGTCAGTCTGCCGCTGACACTTCTGCTCTTTCATCTCTGACCCCTGACCTTTGATCCTGCAAGTCACTGCTAGCCAATCGAAGCAAACGGACAGACAGACAGACAGACAGACAGACTGACTGGCTGACGAGGCCGGCACACGACTAGATGGACTTGTCGAGAACGAGTCGTAGAGCTTGTCGCTCTGAGACTTGGAGGGAAACTGTGGTTTGTTTCCACACAGTCACAGGACAGTGCCCCCTCTGGTGGAGAAAAGGTGCACTGCAACAAGACAACGGAAAAGGGCGACTGTTTTTTTATAAAGTGACTGAACAGGTGATTTTTGTAGTTAAATTTCACAAAGGTACAAGAAACATTTCCCAGACAACACGACTCTGTGTTCAACAACAGTTTATGCGATGACAGGTTTGATTAACAGTTGATTTACAGTTACAGCTGAGTTTAGACTGAACTTAATACGTTAGCAGCTCTCCAGGCTAACAAACTTACTGTTTTGTGTAAAATACTTACAAAGACACCTGAAGGACGTAGATAGATTTTCAAAGACACAACGCTTTTATTAGTTGGATATTTCTCAGATTTTGTAAAGTTAACACTTACTGAGAATGTTTTTTAGGGATTATTATTCTTTTTAACTAAAACCGAGAAGGTCTGGTTATAGCAGAAAGTTTTGCAGCAGAATTCATTTGTGCATCTTCGTAAAACATTTGGTTGTAAAAGCTTAGTGATGACTAACACACCGGCTGTATCAGCACTACTTACTCACCTGTAGCATTTGTTTTTTTTTTACAGGATTTTACATCCTTTCATTGAGTAAAGAGTTAATAAATAGCTAAAAAATAGCTTTGCTAACTATAAGTGTAACGATTCTGAAACCGAAACCGGGATACAAACATCCACGATCTCATATTGCGATACCGGAAGACAAAGGTGCTATATGAGATTGTGGAAATATTAATACCTCCAACTGCGTGTGTCATGCGTCTGTCTTGGTCCAATCATGATCAAATAATGCCACCTGCGGTAAAAGTTAGGCTAGTTTCATTAGCTTACGATGGACAATAACCCAGAGATTTCGGACCCCCCCCCAGGCACATTCAGGTCAGCAGTGTGGGAACGTTATTACAAAAATCAAACCGAACCATGGATTCTGAGAATCGTTACACAGCTATTGCTGTTAACTAGTATCAGCTGTCAGTTAACAAGCTAGTTAGCTCACTTGCTAATGTGACAATAACTTCTCACAGCGCATTTAAAGACATATTTGTAGCATGGACGCGTTCTCCTAAAGGCTTCTTATACTTCTGCGTTGAATCGACGTCGTTGGTACACCGTAGCCTGACGTGAACCTCCCTAGAAATGTAGCTACACGTTGCTGCGACACAGACCACAACAGCTGTGATTGGTCAGCTCGTACTTAACTCTCAGTGGCAGGAAGAGCTCAGAAAACTCCCCCTTCCTCTGCCTCAGTCAGTTCAGTGGTTGTACACGAAGTACATAAAGCTACGCAACACATATAAACCTGTATAAACCCCATCACCACCAAGTGTTTTGGTGGTGTAATTGCAGACACACAAGCATAAATGCTCACAACAACGTATCCTCTGCGTCAATCCTACGTCATTTGCCCATTTTCAATTAAATTAACCAACTGTTGTGACACAAAAACCAGTTTTAAAATGTAAATATGTGTAATTGAATGTTTTATACTCTTATACAATAAGCTCACTGTATAAAGCTGCAGATTTATTTTGATAGAAAGATGGGTTATGAATCTACAATGGAGTATTGGGGGAAAATATTTTGAGAAAAAAGTTGTAACTTCCAGAGAAAAATCAAAATATCACAAAAGAAAGAAAAAGTGGTGAATTATTGTTGTGAAATTATCAAAATATTACAAATTATTCTCAAAATGTGATTTATGTCTGGAAGTATACAAACTGTTTTCTCAAAATGACGACTTTGTTCTCAAAATCGATGCGTTTTTTTCGGTAACAGTGGCTCTCATGCTTTCACATACATTTTGCTGAGTAACTCTGATGTGTTTTCAGTTCCTCACAGTGTTTGGTAGAGGAACATGCAGCTTCTGGTGCTTCTCTTTAATTATTGTGCAACTACATCTGTTTTTCATTTTGATGCTGTTTGATCCCCAGTTCAGTTTAGTTCAGTTTGTTTGGATGGTCCTCGTCAACTTGGACAAAGTTCACCTCCAGACTGATAAATCCACCTGAACGCAAACACGTGATTTAGTCATCGTTTTGTTCGAGTTGACGAGGACCAGCCCCCGAAGTTCACACACATCAGCTTCAAAGTCATAAGTAAAACTTTTCTTTTTTATTTTCATACTCTGATCAACGCATGAAGATTTTTTTTTTCTGAGGAATTCAAACTTTTATTAAAATGATAAAATTCCAGTCAGTGTGTGGAAATGAAAGCGTTATACTTTGCCCTGACATCAACACAAAATCTCCACAGCTGTCACCAGGATTCTAGAAATACTGAGAGTCCAAACCTCTCTACATTTGTCCTGCTGTTGGACGTGTTACTGTGCGACTTTCAGTGGTGGAAGAAGCATTCAGGTCCTCTACTGAAGTAAAAGTAACACACAATAACACAAACAAACTCAACAGATGGAGGCAGTGGTATTCCAGCAGCTCCTGTGTTCTGCTCAGTAAAATTCCTGTTTTTGTCAATGGAGTCTGGTAGTAAAGAGCTCTATCTCCGTAAGAATCCTATCCATAATGTTTTCAGACACACAAACAATCTGTCAGAGACAAAAACAAGAACTTACTGTATGTGGATGTACTTTGACGTGGACGATTATCCATTGAAGATTTTTGTCCCTATCAATTATTTACACCCAAACACATGGTAAGATGAGGCCCAAGTTGATTAGTTCTAAAATCACAATCAAAACTCAAAACAGAGTACAATCCATTGGTGCTTTGAACAGTCCAAGGGATGATCTAGTTATATTTTTGTATAATTTACAGTGTAATTTCTTGTATTCATATGTAACTTAAGACTAAAAACACAACAATTCTCACTCCTTTTATCAGTTTCTCTTCTCTGCAAAGTAAATTCAGGAAGTTCTGTTCTCATACACAATGACCGGTGGATCAGGACCCTGTCAGGTCACATGGTGTTAGTCTTTGGGCCTTTTTAATGTCACACAGCAGTAGTCTGGGTGAAACATTGTGTTTGCATGTCACTGACATTGTGCACAAATCTCCTGATAAGTAGTGACACTTCCTGTTTGTTGTATGTTTTTGTTCATTAATCTGTTTGTGAATTTTGCAGAGATCCATCCACTGTCGATCCAAACACGAGGATGTTTTCGAAGGTATGAGTTTTTCTCTGGTGGAGGTGTTCATGTTGTGTGTTTCTATACTGTATACAGTATTTGTGGTGGTGTGCTATAGGCAGGTCCAGTCGGCCAGATGGTCTCGCAGTGTGTTCACAGACCACCAGGACACTCCCTTATGGTGTGTTTGTGTTAGTGACAGTGGTCCCTCCCCCCACACAGCACAGTCCATTGAGCAAAAGCCTGAATATGGATTTTCCAGTTCTTTCACCCGTGTACGCAAAGGGACAGTGCTGGTCGATCCATCAGTCTGACTTTAGTCCAGAGTGAAATATTTAATCAATTATTACTTCATGTTTTGCTATAATGCATATATTCTTGATCCTCAGAGGATGAAACCACTGACCTTCTGGTTGGTGGGTGACCGCTCTACCTCCTGAGCCACAGCCGCCCCTAGCTTCCTTATATGAACAGAAAACTGACAGAAGAGCTAGCACCACAATAGCTAGCCTCTTAAACTGTCAATGAAATGGTGTTTGCTAGCTTACGTTTAGCGTATCTGATTTACCGGCTAGCTAGCTACTGTATAAACACATTTAGATTAATTTTGCTTGTTATCAAACATATTGAGCTCAGTAATCTGATCCAGACTGACTGACTGGATGTAGTCTATGGACTCAGATGCAGTAGTGTGGCTGTAGTGAGCAGGATTCTAGAAATGATCTGTGCATGTGATGGAGAATTGCACAGTGCAGGGGAGAGATGCAACTGAATTCACATTATAACTTACCTTTTTTACCAAGATGCTGAAACATGTTGTTTTTTCAACAACATTTAAGGCCCCTGTTATAGGCTAACCTGCAGTTTTGCAAATTTCCAGTGTATTCCCATCAAATCCCATGGAAAGTTTACGAATTTCGCAAACCTAGAAAACCGTAACAATAATCTGGTCTGACCGAAACAAAACTTCAGATCAGGGTATCTACATCAGCCACGGACAACAAAGACTGAATTTTAGAACCTTGTGCAGGTAGAAGACCAACCTTATTGGTCCAGACCTATGGACTTTTGGACTTTTTCAGTTAGGTCCAAACCAAATTAGCAGGTGTGAAAGGTGCCTCAGACTGGACCAAAGACTAAAATTTGGATCGACCAAAAGAGGTGGTCTAGGTCTGGATCAATCTAAACCCTCGTTTGTTTCGTTTGCAGTGTGAAAACACTGAGCGTACAGTTTGGCTTTGAAGGTATTCACTCATTAACCAAAACTTTGACCTGGTGGTTGGTGTGAGATGAAAAGTCAGTCCTCTGGGCACCATGAATGTCATGACAATCCATCCAACTTTTGTGGAGATATTTCAGTCGGGATCAACTGAGAAAATGTTGTCAGAAAATATCTCATCATTATCTAACAGACGTTCTAATTATGACGCCCGGTTTCTTGGATCCTGTCTGAGGAGGAGCACCAGGCCTTTTTGTGTTTCTCTTCCCTCTAAAGTATTTGTATTTGTGCGCACAGTGAGCACATTAAAAACACTGCTACCCCGACTGCTGACCTATTTTCCACTGTTCCTGTGTGGTAACCTACAAACACAGTTTAGATTCACAAACTATCTCAAACTGGAAGAGAATCACACAAGTGTAAAGTTAATTAGAAATCACAGTTTGTCTGTTCATGCACTTGTCGTAATCCAAGTTCACACAGCTACAAATATGTGTTTTAATTAGAGACACTGCCAGGATTGTTGACTGTTTCTGTTCTCTTCCTGCCAGAAAACTAGAATCCAGTTCTAAAATAATCCCATCTGGCTTCATCACGATTTAACTTTCCATGACTCCTACATTAAAAAGTGGAAACTACAAACTCTCTGTGTTTCACAGAGGAGACAGAGGGGGATGATTTATTCCTGTTTGGACCTGAACTGAACCGAAAACACTACAGAGTCTGTAACCCAGGTAAAAACACAACAGCCACCTTCATGCAGTCTAACACCTCAACACACACAGACAGTAAATATTGTAACCCTTTCCTCCTTTTACTCTTTTTACTCAAGTCCATTCTTTTACTCACAAAAGTTATTAACATTAATATTAAAACATTTTACTTATGCCACTAAAAACTACCATAAATAGACAAAAGGCAACTACAAAGAGACGCAACAGAGCCACAAGGAGACACAAGACTACTGCAAGGAAATGCAAAACAACCACTAAAAAACACAAAACAACCACAACGAGACACAAAACAACCACAAAGGGACACAAAACAACCACTCAACTAAATGGCCCATGGTAACTAGTAATCAGGCATCTGACAGATAAATGTTGTGGAGTCAAAAGTACAATTCTTTCCTCTGAAATGTGCAGAGTAATAGAGCACATGTAACGTATTTAGAATACAAAATATGAGTAACTGTATTTAGTTTTCACTACGATTTAAATTGGTGGTAATCACAATAGTTACATTCTTAAATCAATAAAAGTAATTGTAGTTGAATACTTGCTACCTATCAGCCTGTTAGCATAGCAGCTAGCTTGCTAAGCAGCTTTGGCTAATACACAGACCACCAGTGGAGACCAGCCAATTTACAACAGGCATATTGTATACTATATTTTGGCCCAATTGTTTCTATCCAGTAATGTATATACCTTCCTAAATGTCTGGGAACTTTTAAACAACTGTTTGAGAACTACAGCTTTTTGGTTTGCAAGCTAGCTTCCTCACTCTGCACAATTGGAGATTTATATTGCTGTTATTTAAATATCTTTTTAATGCAATTTAATGCTTTGCTTTTTCTGAGGCTATTTTTATTTTAAAAGGTTAAATTGCAAGACAGCAAAGTGAAAAAATGTTCAGATTCACCTGGTTTCATTTTCATCTTTTTTTCTGATTTTCATTCAAAATAAAAAGGTAAAGACAGAACATCAGCAACAGACTGACCCCTGGGTTTGGTTTACTTTTGGCAGTAGTACTGTGTGAATGCCACATTCATTCACACTGTTGTGTGCAGTAATAATGTAACACAATGTTGAAGTAATCCACAGTATTTAAAATATTTTATTAACTTAGTGCAATGTAACGGATTACATTCAGTTACATAAGTTCAAGTATCTTGAGTAAATATACCTAGTTACTTTACACACACAGTTTTTCCCTGGGTATTCTGTAGTTGTGTGATATAAAATCAGTGTGAACACCGTCCTCGCACGTCGCAGGTAAACTTTAACACCTGTTGTGATTTCTGTGGCTGGTCTCGTGACCGCGGAATGAAACGACCTGTTGTTTACGTTGACGTAGCTCCGCCCGTCACAGTCCGCGTGCTGCCGACAGTGAGTTCAGTCTGAGGAGAGGGACCAGCTCGCGACCAGCTCGCGACCAGCTCAGCGCCTGCTCCTTACGGTTTCCACCAGTCAGTCGCTGGATTTAAACGGATAACTCGGGTAGCTTGTGGAGCTAACGGCTGCAGACGGTGAGTAGCTAACGGGGAGTAATGTCCGGTAATGTTCGGTTCGGGGCAGTTCGCTGCTGTAACGGCTGCCGATCGAGTAACGGCTAGTTAGCTAATTAGCCAGCTAACGGTCAAGTTAGCTGTTTAGTGTTAACGGTTAACTTGTAAGTGAACCAAGTTAGCTCAGATAACAAGGTCGGTATCCGCTCATCCTCCATGGCGATGGTGTATTTGGTTACAGGTGTGTGTGTGTGTGTTTGTATGTATGTATGTTTGCGTGCGTGTGCGCGCGCGCGCCTAACTAACGAGCTCTCCCGTAGCAACGGTTGCTAAGCCTAAGCTGTCTGTCTGGAGCTTACATTAGCATCCGGGCTCATTAATTAGGCAGCGTTTAGCATTAGCTCATCTGCACGGATTCCTAGATCTTTTCTCTGTGTGCGTGCGTATGTGCATGTGCGCGCGCATGTGTGTGCGTGTGTGGGCGGACAGCAGAGCCAAGAGCATCGGAACACTCAGTTCAGCTCGGAAACCCAACCTCAGGTCTGAGCAGGGCTCCAGCTGGAGATTACTGTCACAGCCGGTTTGTTTTGTGTCAGTTAATCAATCAATATGAAAAATGATCAATGAACAACGCGACAGCAAGTTACCAGAAAACAACATGTCGTCTTCTGTGGACCTGTTTGATCATTCATCTGCATCCAAATGACAGTTTTCAGGTTTACAGTGAGTGTGTTTACATGTGTAGAAGGTGAGGGCCACGCTTCCTCAAAATAATATGAAATATCCATCTGTAAATCACCTGTGAGTGATTAGTTTAATTAATTAGTTTCATTCTGGATTCGATTAACCTTTAACTAAATAAAACACTAAAAAACAACGAAAACCATTCATCAACAGTCCAAATCATAAAGATATGCAATTAAATGTCATAGGTGACAAACGGAAGCAGATTCCCTCATTTCAGAAGCTGAAACCAAAGAATATTTGGTGTGAAATGACTGATCAGTTATCAGAATAGTTGCTGATTAATTTTCTCTGATGATCAACCGATCGACTAATCATCAAGGGCCAACCCAAGTTATTCAGCCTCGCCTGCTGCAGTGTCTAAATCAGTATTCGAATGCTTCATTGCTTCTGTTGTTTAAAATTACTGTTATAAATGCACCACCACAAACATCGAAAATATCACATGAAATAAGAAACAGTAATCCAGCACTATTCATCATGCAGCTTTGACATTTAATCATAGTGATGGTTTGGTGCGTCTGCAACACACTACTCGACAAACTTCTCCATTAATCAGCAGATTTATGAGTAAAAACAAATAGAACTGCTGATCAGAAATGTAAAATTATCAGTACGATGACTTGTTGAGTTTACAAACACACGTTCATCCCAGTTATGATTAGGTTTGTTCAGCTATGTTAGTCTGATATTGTGTCTTCTGGCTGCTGTGGGCAGTGATGTTGGTTATAAAATGTCTCTGTATGTGATTCTGGTTGTCAGGAGACGTCGTCCACCTCTGAACTAACAGTGTGATTGTTGCGACAGGAGGCTGCTCAGTTTGGCTTTGTGGAGGTTGAGTCAAACATCATCACTGCCGCTGCTACAGGAGCTGGAAAACCATCAACTCTTACGTGGAGTAAGATCCTTTTCATTTAACCAGAAACATCGCTGTACTTCACCACCAGACTCCATAGAGAAAAACTGTAATTTTACCAGGAGTTGCTGGAAGCTGCAGTGGTACTCCAGCAGCTCCAGATAAAATTCCTTGTCTGGTAGTGATATATAGTGACGTCTCTTGTTAAACAAAAAGGATCTTACTCTTTAATATAAAACACTGTCTCTGTAGGAATGCTATCATAATGTTGTCAGACACTTAGAATAACAATCTGAGCCTCAGTGGCAAAAACAAGAACTTTAGTGGATGTAGACACACTCAGCTCACAGTGGCTGGGTACACTGATTTTTGTCTCTGTCAATCATTTATACCAAACAATATGGGGACATAAGGCCCAGGTTCAGAAATACCAGAGTTATCCTTTAGAAATGTATCCCAAAATATCATATAAATATAAAAACTCACATAAGTATCTGGTTTTTGAGTTGTGTCTTGATTTGTAATGATATTTGATGATAAATCTGGTTACTCAGCTTCCTGATTATAACAGTAGCCATGTTTCAGATTGTCCATGTGAAGGTTTTTTATTGAACTAGTTTGGTTTCTAGCTGCATTTGAGGCTCAGTTCAGCTTTTTCATTTCATCTCCAGTAACATTTTGTAACAGTGGATGTTGGATTTTTAACAGCACATCTCGTAGCTCTGTGGATGCTGCAGCTTCACAGTCAGTCAGTCAGTCAGTTATCTGTTTGGGTCAAAGCCAGTTCGCCCTCAGGAAGCTCAGCATCCATCCAAAGCACTCTGCTGAAACACTGTTACCCAACCTGTCTGCCCACACACACACACACTCACACACACACACACGTAACTGGATGGCTTACAGCCAATGAGAGATCACTGGCTGTTTCCATTAGATTCACACAGTTGGATAACACAGTTTGACAGACCACACAGGTAGACACCCAGAGAGAGAGAGAGAGAGAGACAGACAGACAGACAGGTGGCAGAGCTCGGTGATACAAGCGAAGATCATTTTATTTCTGACCCAGATAATCTATTGTTAGTGTGGCCAGGGTGTAGTCAGGCACCACCGAGACTGAAAATGTCTGAAATTCAAAATTCAGACTTGTAAATTCAGTAGCAGATGAATTTCTATCTTAATTAACAAATTAACCTGCTGTCAGAAGATATCTATTAACAGCAGAATCAGGACCTCTCTGCAGGAGTAGATACAGTAGATACTAACCTACACTCAGTCCGTCTTATGTGAACCTTATGGAATAGAAACATGTCTATTTTAATCAGTGCAGCTGTCTGCCAAGGCCACGTAATAGTGTGTGTTTTATATGTGAAACTATGACTTAAAGCATCTTTTAAGGCTTAAAGTCTTTGCATGTGTAGCTACAGTTAGAACTACAGTGATTGTGTATTAGACACAAGTCCTCCGACCATAATGACCATACATAGTTGTCAGATACGACCCACAAGAGCAAAGTTTAGGCATAAAAAGTACCAGGTTATGTTTAGGAAAAGACTCTGGTTTTCACCAATATGTCTTGTGAAAGAAACAACAATAACTGTTGGGCTCACATGAGAACTGAACTCAAGTCTCCTGTGTGAACGTCCTGTGTTTGGTTGACCCAGTTATCCACCCCAACCTCCTCCTAGCGTGGAGGAGTGTGCGCTGAAACCTTCAAGACCATGAACAGGAAACATGTAAACTGTGTCATCATGTTAGAAGAAGAAATATCTCAGATGAACCTGTTTCTGTTTGGAAGGTGTTTGTTACAAAGCTGACTGGCAGTAAAGCAGCCATATGATGGAGGAGCTTCACGACGTTCAGCTGACTGAGATCAAACCACTCCTGACAGGACAGGTGAGGGGGCGGGGCTTAGTCTGGGTCATGGCTCTGGGTCGCAGCAGGGACATTTTTTGTGCGATTAATTTACACGTCAAATAATTTTTTCTAACTGTTGTTTTTGTCGTGTAGTTTCTGAGTTTTGTATTTTTGTGTGCGTTTGTCATGTCCTCGGTGTGTAAAAGCCTTTACAACAATGTCCTGTAGTGGATCTACTGATCTTTTAAATGGGTTAATTTTAACAGATGCCTTTAATTTGGATGACTGAATGGACAACAACTTGTTTTTCTTCCATGTTGACATTTTTAAAGGTTATTGTTTCATAATGTTTCATAATATTTTGAATACAGAAATGTTCGTCTTCTGAGTTAAAACCTTAAGATCAGCCTCATATCCTGGATACTGAATTCATAACAGTTAATGATTAAATCATTTCTCCCTGTCTCCTCAGAATGGGAGAAATCTCCAGGACTTTGACTGTCAGGTGAGTTCAACAGCAGCACACAATACCTGATTCTTTTATTTTGGCATTTTGTGGTGTTGTAAACTCAGCTTGGAACAGGTTACAGAGTGTTTATAGTGTTTATGTTTATGTCCAGAAGCTCAGAAACCTGTAAAAAGTAGTCATTAATCACCATGTTGATGTATTTACATCACGACTGTCTGACTTATCAGAGGTGATGCTGGATCAATCACATTGTGTGTCACTGTTTAAATCAATCAGAGCAGCATGATGCAACACTGGGGGGAAAAAGGAAACAGCACAGAGTATAAATATTAAAACACCAGGCTGATAATCAGCAGCTGTGCTCACAGATATTGATCAGCAGCACTGACGTCACTACATCAGGTCAGTTTACATCAGTGACTCAGATCACAGAGTTATTTTAAATTAGAGCACAGAGTCACGGCTCTGCCTCTCTCTCCGTCTGTCCCTCTAAAAACGTCCCCTCAATCGTTTTAAAGCCAAATCCAGCGCTCATTCAGGAGCTGAGGCCGGTCAGGGACGTCTGAGTTTCTGCTACATCCTCCCGCATTTCTGAGAGGAAACAATATTTAACACAAGGATTCAAAAAATTGGACATTAGGTGGTGTTAGGATCCAGCTCGCTACAGGAAAGAGAAGAAACATACTGTTTCACAAATACCTCTGTATTAAGATGAGATTAACAATCAACTAGCATCAAGCTCAACACAACAAAAGGTATGGTATGGACAGGCACACTGACCACATGACAACCACACATCCTGTTTAGTTTGTCCACAACAGTTTCACTAGAGGATTAAACACCGTGACACTAACAGGTGGTAAATCCATGTTGGCTGCCCAAAATTTGTATATGCAAAAACACTGTTTGCATAGTGTGTGTCTGTTAGTGACTCCAATAGAACAGCTGTTTGTTAAATCAAAACAGTTCAGCTCTGTTTTTTTTTATATTTTAGATTTGCATGTTTTAAATAGACTCGTCCTGAGGGCTGTAGATGTTTGTCTGAACAATTTCACAACAGTAAAATATTACCACAGAGAAAACTTGAATTAAAACCACCCTGCATGTCTCTGCTGATAGAATTTCCTAATTGTGTTTTATGATTTTTTTTGTAATCGGTGGTGAAATTTGATTTTCCCTGTGGAGTGAAGGAGGAGGAGGTAGTGAAGAAGAGCAGGATGGAGGGAAAGGAGAGGAAGCTGGAGATCGAAGGATGAGAGAAAGGAGACAAGTGATTGGCTGTTGAGACTTTTAAGACCTTACGGCTCTCAGCCAGTGACTGCAGAGATTATCCCTCTTGATCCAATCACACCGCCCCCACTTTCTCTTTCTTCTTTCACTTGGCAGAAAGCTAAAGGACAACAACACAGCTGACCTCTTGTGTTTCTCCTGACCTCTCTGTAACATCTCCCTCTTTCCTGCCGTCTGTATGAGAAACTCTCCAACTTTAAAACTCTCTGAAACTCGTCCTCCTTCCCTCTGTCAGGATGTCTGACCCTCTGGATTTGCATCAGATCTCCTGTTCGTTAGGAGTTGAGGTGGTGAGTTAGCCAGTTAGCCAGTTAGCCCTTCATTAGCTCCTGAGTCATGCTTTGCCAGCTGCTAACGTACAGGAGTCAGCTTATTAGCCAGCTAGCTACTTAGTCTGCTCACTTGTTTTTTTTTTACCTGCATACACACTGTTAGCAGGCAGGCTGTTTTATTCTGCTGTATGTTGCATGATGGAGAGAATAAGTCAGATTTTATTTAGAACATTTTCTACTTTTAATGTTTAATGTTGTTTTAATGTATGAACCACCTCACCTTATAATATTAAGTCCTGATCATATGGGAGAGTTAGCTCGTCGCTCAGATGCTCAGAGGTTTCTTTTCCACACACAAACACAGAACACGTATTTTCCCAGTTTATGCACCTACATTTGAACTGTTTCAGCCGCAGTTCGACCAAAAAGAAATTGGTTCAGAACCTGAAAATTCAGTTTCTAGCTGGAACCAGAAAATATCAAGTTTTCAGGTGATGACAGTGGATGGAGAAGACATATTGTTCCAAGACTCCTGAACAGAACTGGTTGAAGAACCAGAAATAATGTGGTGGAAAATAGGTGTGAGATCCCTCAGAGCACCTGTGTGATGTGATTTAAAAAACAGTGTAAATATTTGCAGCTTCTGCAGTGTAGTGACAAACTGTGCTCATGAATGTGAAGAAGCCTGAGAAGCATTAATAGGATCTGTCAGGTGTTTCCACGGTCAGTTCATTAATGAGATTAGTAGACAACACACAGCCTGTAACATATGAAACCATTCATCTGTCTGTCCACGTTTCAGCTAAACACACCGCAGGTAGAACAGCCTGAGGGCGACCACACTGCTGTTTCACATGAGATTGTATCCTGATCTCTAAACAAATGAAGCAGCTGAACCATGTCCAACATTATAATGTGGTGCATTCGTGTGCTCAGTGTTTGTTACGCTTCTCTGCTTGTTGGTTGTAAATGCAAAACAAGCACGGAGGTGATGAGGCATCTGTTTTCCACTTGGTTGATGATTTCTGACCAAAACAATGTGATTTATCAGGAGTTTTAAAGAGAAACAAAACAATGAGCTGCTGACTGTTTACTGTTGACTCAGTTGATATTGGACAGTTCCTCCTGCGTACGCTCACTTAGCTGAGTGTTTGTTACTTTACAGCATGAAATAAATTTAATATGTTCACCCTCGAGGGTCCTGTCAGATCGGTTGTTGTTGTTGTTGTTGTTGTTGACAGGTTGGTGTTTATTTGTTGTTTTGCTGCGTCGTTGTTGTTGTTCAGGAGCACGATGTGGAGACAGCCCACGGTGTGCTGCACGTTACCATGAGGGGAGTTGCTAAGGGCAACCGACCCACAATCCTCACCTACCATGACATCGGACTTAACCGTGAGTGAATATGCACACACACACACACACACACAGACTTCATGCAGAAGATATATCCTGCTCATTAATAAATGTGTGTGTGTAGACAAGTCTTGTTTCAACAGCCTGTTTAACTACGAGGACATGCAGGAAGTGACACAGCATTTCTCAGTTCTGCATGTTGATGCTCCGGGACAGCAGGAGAATGCTCCCATATTCCCCACCGGGTAACAACACACACACACACACACACACCTAACAAAGCAACACAACACCCTCACCGTCCCCTGTTGGGTATAAACACACACGTACAAGAGTTTGTTACCATTTTCCACCGGGTGACACACACACCTCAGTGTTTCCCCCCAGGCTCTGACGTGATGTGTTGTTGTTCCTCCACACAGAGCTGTCAGCAGTAAATACCAGCAGAGTTAAAAATAAAATCTTTAATCAAGTCACATTTGACCAAGCTTCACAGGCTTCACAACGAGGACTCTGCTCTGTAAAAGCAATGTTTTTAAAGCAGCAGACAGACTCAGTCAGAGAGCAGCTGGTGAGCGTAGTGGAGCATTTAGCAGCTAAAGAGACAGATTTCCCTCAGGAGGTGGTGGAGCTAAAACAGAGGGAATACTGGACTAACACCGCTGCTCTGTGGCTGCTGGATGTGGAAATAAGCAACTGTTTGATCACAAGTTCAACACATCAACTAAAAATGTGATGATGTTTCTGTTTCTGTCACCTTCAAGTGGGCAAAAAAACTCAATTACTGTAGGTTTAAATGGAACAAACAGAATATTTTCAGCACTGTGGGTCACTGACTAGAACTGAAACTCCACACTACCTTTTTATTTCTGGTGTCATAATAACATTAAGAATCAATTTTATTTATTAACAGCAGTCATAAAGTGAGTTTAAGAAGAGACTTAAAAGATGACACTGACCGAGGCGCGGTGTTTCCAGGTCGTCCCAGAGCTTCAGGCTCTTTAGTTTTCAACCTGGTCTCTGGAACAGTCAGAAGACCTCTGCCTGAACATCTCAGAGGTTCACACTGGATTAAATGATCTAAAATTGTGAGCCCGACCATGCAGGGCCTTAAAGGTGATTAACAAGATCTCAAAATCAATTCTAAAACAAGTAGGAACCAGATGTAGCTGTCATGTTACTTTAATTTTGACTTTGATGTTGATGCTAAGCTGAATATCTGAAAGTACAGCAGGACTACACCAGACAGCCGTCAAGTCTGTGAGGACAGATCGGAGCAGATTTTCTCCTGGTAGTTTAGATGTTGGATGTTTCTTTGTTTGGCAGCTTTGTACAGAAAATATTTACATAAATGGATGTTAGCCCAGTTGGTCAACATGTTTTAATGAATTGGAATCAAGCTCAAGACGTCCTTCCTCTGTTTTAAAATATTTAACCCCACATGTTTACACCCTCTTGAAATAAATGGTATAAAAACTTGTGTATTCTGCGTCTCGAGACGATGATGATGATAAACTAACTCAGTGCTTTACAGTGGTTGTGTGTCTGTGTGTGTACAGGTACCAGTACCCCACCATGGATGAGCTGGCTGAGATGCTGCCGTCTGTCCTGACACAGCTACAGTAAGTCTTCCTTGTAACGAAATGCATGCTGGGTATTTTATTAGGAGCTTCCAGACAGGTTCACCCCTGTGTGTGTTTGTGTGTTTGTTGTCGTCAGGGTGAAGAGTGTGATTGGTATCGGAGTTGGAGCTGGAGCCTACATCCTCACCAAACTGGCTGTGAGTAAACACTCTTCACTGACTTAGAGCAACACGCTGTAACTTTACTGATCCACAGCGCCCCCTGCAGCCACGCACCACCAACTTCCTCCTCTCTGCCACATCACTTCCTCCTGCTGCTGCTGCTTGTTGCTGTTAATACGAACATCTGATGATGATGGTTGCTGTTGTGTTTCAGCTGAATGCCCTTAGCATCCAGTCTGGTGGAGGGTCAACGTTGACCCCTGTGCCAAAGGCTGGATGGACTGGGCTGCCTCTAAGGTAACACACACACACTGACTAATGTTATGAGATTATTAACCAGCACATACTGGAATCTTAGTGAAATGTGATGTTTTTGTTTCGTACAGCTGAGCGGCTGGACGAGCAACCTGGTCGACATCATCATGGGACACCACTTTAGCACTGTGAGGACACAGAGAGACACTGCAGTGTTTTATAAGGATGGACTCTGACAGGTGATGACTCTCCACTGACCTGTGACCTGTGTTTACAGGACGAGTTAACGGAGAATAAGGAGATCATCCAGACGTACAGACTCCACATCTCCTCAGGATATACCACAGGATAACCTGGCCATGTCTCTACAACAGCTATGACAGGTAGGACAGCACAGACTGAAGGAAACACATTTCTGACTGAAAGCTAATGTTGTTCTGTAACTGCTGGATTGCTAATAAGTGCATGTCAACTTAAAATGTGAGGATATGTCTGTGCCAGCTGGCCCTAAAATGACGGTTGTTGCAGGTTTAGGAACTTTGCTATTAATAGTGCAGTGTTTTTCCAAGATTAAGTTCTAAATCAGCTACATGTACTGTTAGTTTTCACAGCTGCTGCTCTTAATATCGCTCTGTTAACTGTTTTTTTCTCAGTGATAATCGAGAACAACGTCCTTTATTATCTCCACTGTACGACCTTCACTCTTGTTCAAGTTGTTCAGGAAGGCTGTGACCGCAGCTGATAGAGAAACTAAACCTTTATGTGTATGTTTCCTTTTTTGTGTGTGTGTGTGTGTGTTTGTGTGTGTGTTAGTCGTATTGAGTTGCAGATAGAGCGGCCGGTTCCTGGTCTGAATGAAAACACAGTCACCACCCTCAGGTATCACTCCTTCTTTATTATGTTTCTGTTAATATGTCTGATTTCCACTCACACATCCTGTTACTCAGTCTGACTCTGTGTGTGTGTGTGTGTGTGTGTGTGTGTGTGTCTCAGGTGTCCTGCTCTCCTGGTGGTTGGAGACACGTCACCTGCTGTTGATGCCGTGGTGAGTGTCTGCACTGTTTCCATGACAACAGCCAGTATGTGATGTCACATTCTTCTAACTGCAGTGTGTGTGTGTGTGTGTGTGTGTGTGCATGTGTGTGCTCTGCCCTGCAGGTGGAGTGTAACTCCAGACTGAATCCAACCAAAACCACCCTACTGAAGGTACTCTTTGTTTAACCAGAAACATCACTATACATCACTACCAGACTCCATTGACAAAAACAGGGATTTTACTGAGCAGGACACAGGAGCTGCTGCCTTGATCTGTTAGTGTGTTATTGTTGTTGTGTGGCACTTCTACTCATGTAAATAATCTGATTACTTCTTCCACCACTGGAAAGTCACACAATAACACAAACTAACTAATAGATGGAGGCAGTGGTATTCCAGCAGCTCCTGTGTTCTGCTCGGTAAAATTCCTGTTTTTGTCAATGGAGTCTGGTATGAAACAAGGTCCGTAAATTCCATCTTTCTGGTGGAAAGCAACCAAGTACTTTTACTCATGTACTAAAGCTGAGAATAATTTTGAGATTCTTGTAGTTGGGAAGTTTTCAGATCCTTTACTTAGGTTTAAATACCATGTTTGGTTTTGAATTTTGTAACAGATCAACCTTCACCTGAAAATAAGTTTGAGTTGTGATCGTAACCTGTTTATGGGCTTGTGTTCTCACCAGATGTTGTCTGTTTTGTCTCTTTGCTAGATGGCGGACTGTGGAGGACTTCCTCAGGTGGTGCAGGTCAGTCTGAGCCACTCAATGTCTCTTAATGTGGGTTTAAAGTTTGAACTAATATTGACATGTTCACATGTACTTTGAAAGACCTTATATTAGCTTAGATATTAGCTTCAGTTGAGCTTTGTAATACGTTTTTATGCCTCTGCACCAGTGACAGCTGTTCGGATGATGTAGTTTATCTGAAGTCAGAGTGTTTTTTACCTGTTCTGAACGTCCACGCTGAAATGGTGCGTAGCAAAGCAAAGAAATCTGAACCTTTCTAACTGAAGTGTGTGGTTTTCTTTCCTCAGCCTGGAAAACTAGCAGAGGCCTTCAAGTACTTTGTCCAGGGCATGGGCTACAGTGAGTATCTGCTAATGATTCTTGTGAATCACACATATCTGTAGCTCGTAGCTGTGGAGAAATGACTCTTTATTAACAGCTAACACATGGCTCAGAAAGAGTTTGACTGAATTCTGTGTCTGCAACTTCCTGCTGGTCTCAGTCTCTGACGTTAACATGATCCTGTTTTATGTCCTAACTGCTACATATTCAGTGTTTATGGCCGGAGACATTATGTTTTCAGGTTGTCCGTCCCTTTCTCCTGAACACGATACCTCAGGAACACCTTGAGGGAATTTCTTGAAAATTGATACAAAGGTTCAGTTCAACTCAAGTATGAACTGAGTAGAATTCTGAGGCCAAAGGTCAAAGTTCAAAGTCACTGTGACCTCACAGAAGAAGCATTTTCATCTCCAGAACTCCTCGAGGGAATCCCTATAAATCTGGCACAAACGCTCACTTACACCAAAGGATGAACTGATGAGACTTTGGTGGTCAGAGGTCAAAGGTTAAGCTAATTAACTGCAGCTAGATTGGTTGGTGGAGGCAAACAAGTGTGGAGCTTTAATCCCAGTTTATTAAATAACAACATAAATACAGTTCATGTTGGTTCCACTATAACAAGAAGCTATTACATTATATTACCTTTAAAACAGGTGTGTGTGTGTGTGTGTGTGTTACAGACCTGCCTCACTAACTGTAAGTAGCAGTGTGTAGTGTGTGTATTTAACACAGCAGCTGGATTTCCTTGTTAACTGTGTGTGTGTTTGTTGTGTTTTTAAAACTACAATTATTTCTCAACCTGTCCTCTCTCTCTCCCTCTCTCTCCCTCTCTCCCTCCCTCCCTCTCCCTCTCTCTGCCCTCTCTCTCTCTCTCTCTCTCTCTCTCTCCCCTCTCTCTCTGCCCTCTCTCTCTCCCTCTCTCTCCCTCTCTCCCTCCCTCTCTCTCTCTCTGCCCCTCTCTCCCTCCCTCCCTCTCTCCCTCTCTCTCTCTCTCTGCCCCTCTCTCTCTCCTCCTCCTCTCCCCCCCCCCTCTCTCCCTCCCTCTCTCCCCCTCTCTCTCTCTCCTGTCTCTTCCCCCTCTCCCCCTCCCTCCCTCTCTCCCTCTCCCTGTCTCCTCTCCCCCTCTCTCCTCCCTCTCTCTCTGCCCTCTCTCTGTCTCTCTCTCTCTCTCTCTCTCTCTGTCTGTTCCTCTCTCTCTCTCACTTTGTCTTTGTTTCCTCCAGTCCCTCATGTTGTATTAAACCACCTGAGCAGCCAATCAGGTATCAGGATTTCAGCCAGAATCTTAAACCCTTCCTCCTCCTCTTCTTCACCTCCATCCATTTCCATCTGTTTCTTTGCCGTCATTCTCTTCCCCTCGTCTCTCTGTGTGTGTCTGTGTGTCTGTGTTTGTCTGCATGCTGTTGATCAGCTGATCACACTGATTTTTTTTCCCTCTGCAGTGAAAGTGACGAGCAGGCTGCGCTGCATGTCGACACTTCAGCTCCGTTCACACTGTAGACGTTCAGGCTCGATTCTCAGCTGCTGCTCACGTCTCCAAACAGAGAAACCGCCAGAGTAGTTCGGTAGTTGAGTGCAGCTGTGGGACAGACAGCAGTGGAATAAGTGTAGAGTGGCAACAACTTATTATTTTCATTATAAATTCATCTGCTGTTTATTTTCTTAATTAGTTTAATTATTAAAAAGTTTAGCGTGTTGAGCTATTTTCAACCCAAAAATGCAGATTTTTCCTGCTGCGCTCGCTCTCTGGAGGTGACAGTGAAGGATCAGGTGGAGACCAGACTGTAGAAAACAGAACAGTCATCTCTGAGCTTTTAATTCTTCATGAGAGAATCAAATATAGCACTGTGCTGTTTGGTTGCCCTGCCCTGCCACCTAGTGGGACAAATAGCTCATTACTGAAAGTGCTGCATGATTGTAAAAGCACCCGAGCAACCAGAGCTGTACAGGAACATGCAGTTAAACTGTCAACAATCTACAGTTGACCTGTATTTTAAAACACAATATACCAGGATCCTGATGTAGAATCACTTCTTGAGGAGTGCCGAAATGTAGCAGAGGGACTACAGAGGAAACAAAACCAGAGTGACTGTGATAACATATCGGGTTAGGGTTCATTCATTTCCTGTCGTGGAAAAGGCCTCAGTGTTTGCTGCCGTCTCATCGCAGCCTGACAACATGAGAACAAACGGCTCTGATCTGATGCCTTAAATTCTCATTTTGCAGTGTTTGTTCTCTCAGTTTCTGGTTCAGCTCAGCTTCAGTCTTCAGTGTGAACGGAGCCTCAGACTCACCGTCATCAGATTTGAATCCAGCTGCTCAGCCACACTGTGGACGATTCAAATCAGCACATGCTGGTTGGACAGCGATGTCTGAAATGACCTGCTGTCGTTCAACCAGGTTACCCCCCCCCCCACAGACACCTGAACCATTTCCTCTTTTATCTACTCCTTCAACACTTTCATGTCTCTGTGTTGTCCCCCAGTGCCCACAGCTGGTATGACCCGGCTGGTTCGCTCCAGGACTCACTCGGCCTCTAGCGTCGGCTCCACCGACGGCGTCCGGAGCCGCAGTGCCACCAACGCGCTGCCAGAGGGCGCCAACTCCACCAGCCCCGAACACATGGCACCACACACCATCGAAATGACCGCGTAGGACCGCTCCTGCTCTGTCGTTTCTCCATCTTTACTCCTCCGTTCTTCTTCCTCTTCCTCCTCAGATGCTGTGTTCCCCTGAACTTTACTCCCTCCAGGACGCAGCACCAACCGTCCTGCGGTTTTAGTTGTAAACGTTCGTCTCAGAAAGGCTGAAAAAGGTCACGTCTAACATCATTAGTAGAGAAGTAGAGATGACTGTTTCTTCCCAGTTTAGAGTTTAGAGAGTTTAGATTTGACCAGAGTCGTAAACATTTTGGTGCCAGCAGCAGCAGCATCCATGTTGGCTCTGTTTCCTGTGCTCTGTAGGTTCGTATATTCTAAGTCCCTTCCTCTCTGGAGCCGTACGGTTGCTGTGGTGACGCTGTAGATGTAACTTCATGGAGTTCAGCCGGTTCATATTTATCTTCAGTTGTGTTGTGTTTCTGCAGTAGACTGTTCTAAGGTGGTTTTCTCAGGTCAGACCAGATTTTCTCATTATTCTTCTTTTACTTTGGTCCTGATCCCTCCTTTTTCTTTTTAATATTATTATTATTACTACAATTATAATCATTATTATTTTGTTCTGATTGTTGTTCATGGTGGTGCTGTTGGTTGATATGGAGTGATGAACCTTTGTCCTGCCTGTAAAATTACAGTGACCTTAAAGGAATATTTAACCAGAAACATGGGTGTACCCTCCTACCCTGGAGTCCCTGACAGAAGATCTGTTATTTTAGTTTTAACAACAAAACAATATTAAAATATGTTTAAAAAATCAAATATGAAACTACACATTCATACTTCTATCCACTGTCCATCCCATCCACAGTTATTTTAACTAAATATCAGACAATATTATGAAACGTTTATTCCTCTAAAGCTTAGTTCTGTAACATCAAAGTAATGTCAGTAACTGAGAGGAATTTCTTTAAATGTTCGTATTTTAGTTTCTACACCTTTCATGACTCAATATTTCAGTCTACGTCAGTGTTTTTCCTATGGAAGCCCTGAGAGGCAAGTGAGTTAATGTTTTTTTTCCAGGATCAGTTTTCTAAGTTTTCTTGTTTTTTCAAGTGAAAGTTTTCCTTTTTCTTATTGCTTTGATTTTCAGTGTTTTTAAGTGTAATACTCATTTTGGCCACAAGAGGCTGAATTGCACCACTAGTAGCCCAGTCCAGATCAGACCAAAAACATTTACGTTTTCTTTCAAGTGACTTTTAATTTCTCTAAACACAAAATACATACATTGTGTGTTAGTGGGTTACGTATGTTAATTGGGATTAGGAAGAAATTTCAGTTGCCTCTCACACCTGGGAAAAAAATTCTCACTTGCCTTTCAGGGCTTCCGTAGTTTTCCTTTTGTTGGCCACAATTTTGATGATTAGTTACACTGAACGCTAAGACAAACATTATTGTGGATACAGTGGATTTATTTACTTTCTCAGTGTCAATACACACATTTAAGACAATGAAACAACAAGACAATTAAAACACTTTCGATAGGACTCATACCTCAGGATATTTTTTGTCAGGGCTTCCAGGCTGTGGAGGGCAATTGATTGATTTTTAGGTGACTTATTGCTTTATCCTCTAACCTGATGGAGATCTTAAAACCAGCCCCGGCCTCCTATTACCTCCTCTGTTCCTTTTCTACTTTAACTGTACATCATTTAATTTTTTCCTCTGCAGTGGAGCTGTAACTGAAGCTCGCTGCTCTCTGTTCATTGGGCCCATTGACAGCATGCTCATTGTGGAGTTGTGGCATGCAAACTGTACAGTGGTCTAGTGAGTAACTGACTTGTCTTTCAGCCGTGAATCCGCCTCTCTCAACTCCTCTCGGAGACAAAGGGGAGAAAATAATACAGGACAGTAGTAACGTGTTGATTATTGATTATCAACAGATGCTACGACAGCACAGCTTTGACGTCGGTGATATTTAGACGCCGTTTACACCTGGTGTTAAATCCAATCTGTATCCGGATAAGGAAATGAGATCGGGATCTGTCCGACCACTTCTGGAGGTAGTCTGGCTTGCGGTGTGTTCAGCTCTTAGGTGTAAACGCACCTTGTACCTACACAGCATCATCATTCCTGCTGGCTAAACTGATGAGACCGTAAAGAAACAAGGCTTTGACAGTTACAGTGACTGGTAGACTTGGAAGATTCACGTTCCTGGAGCCTCAGGAAATCAGATGCTTGTCGGTATTTTGAGGTGATGGCGTTGTCCAAACTAAACAGTTGCGAAAAAAGAAAAAAAACACACACACACACAAAAAAAAACAGGACAGTTTACAAAGACGTTTTTGACGCCTACAGTTGATTTGCCGCCACCTTGCATGTACAGGTTTTGCTCTGTAGGACAGAGATCGGATGTTAAAGAACACGTTAAAAATACTAGGTGTGAACGCAAAGGCAAGATCGGATCGGTATTTTATCTGGATACAGTTAGCGTTTTAATACCAGATGTTATTTGAGTTGCACTTTAAATGTTGTTGTGTCGCTTTTAAACGAGCCGATGATTTCTGCCCTGATCGTCGTTGAAGCTTTCTGTTGCATTTCAGAACTTTTTCTGTCAGTTTAAAAGCTTTGCTCTCTGTCGTCTTGCTGCTTGGTTGGGGTGATGCCGCCCCCTGCTGGAGGACTGGAGAACAGCTTCCAGAGCAGGAAACAAATCCTGGTGTTTTGTTTGCAGCCTTCATGTTGGCTCTTAATAGATGTTCAGAGGAGAAAATGACCAGTCTGTATTTAAAACACACTCAACAGGGTCAAACCACAAACTGTCAGTCCGGTTCAAACAAAGTCACCTGTAGACAAGAGGCAAATGTTAAGTTCTTTTATTCTATATATACTCACTGTAATTCAGCTGTCTGTTATTGTTCTTAATATTTATTACAACTATTACTTTGGAGATTTGTACTGAAGCATCAGTAGCTGTTCTGTTACACTGAGGTTTGTACTTAACTAGGTGTTGTTCCATGACTTTTAATGTAAACAAGGTTTGTAATTAAATAAAGTTCGTTATCCAAAAAAGACAGTTTGGCCTGAATATTTTGGAAAAAGTAATCATATCTGTTATTTCTCTAAAAGTAGCAAAACTAACATGTAAAAATCCTTAAAGAGGAACTGCAGCTACACAAATGTGCTGTAGTAAAAAGTGCAATGTTTGGATATAGATAGATAGTTTCATACCAGACTCCA
>BRZM01003495.1:0-23424 GCA_033238685.1 Lates japonicus
GAATGCAGCATCTATTTAACTGCTGATTGTGGGATGACCCACTGAGGTATGCTTGAAACAAACACAAACACATCCATAAGGACTACATGAGAGAGACTTTACTATACAGGTCAAAAGAACAGTTCCATATTTTGGGAAATACACATCTTTATAACCTACTGTACTGTCAGATGTACTGTTCATATGTTATTAGGTCTAAAATAATGACAATGGTATTCAGATTCAACAGTCACTAAAAAGTACCACTCGTTCCAACAACCCAACTTTAAAATCTGTCATCTGAACTGCATATGAACTCTGGGCATAAGATGGATGATCATCATCCTCTTCAAATCTCACACACCAGGTTTCAATGTGCTATTTCATTCCATCCTTAAAATCACTGGAGTGAAGAAACAGAGGTCCTGTGGCCACTTTTCAATCTAGGCAGGTGAGCAGAAACTCTACAAAGAGATGAAGTGGACTGAAGTGGGCTGTAAGGCCCAGGGGCTGTACTCCGTGCAGACTTTGCCAGAGAGGCTTGCTGAGCGGTGTTAATACATCTCAATCACTGCTTCGGGGAATCTAGCTTGGATTTACGAGGGCTCTTCTGAAGGCTCTCAAGACGACTCCCTGGCCCAAGCAAGGGCTTACGAGACACCACCTCAGTGCTAACTCAGAACACTCAGCAGGACAGACTAGATGAAAAACCTCTTCTATTTCTGGAGAGAGCAGGTCGACTAAAAATTGGGTGTTATGTGGACAGGGCAGCATGCCAGGTTCCCAACCAGACAACACCCTGATGTCCTCTGAGGTAGTTCTGGGTTGTATACAGCTGATTTTTTGCAGCAGCTTTGATTCTGCAAAGCAGCCTTGTTCCTGCTGTGGAGCAATGAGACAGCGTGAGTGTGTTTACACCTCTGTAGGTCTGAAAGTGCTGCCGCTGCTGCTGACGACGATGACAACCTGGCACCGCTCCCGCACATACTCATTCATACCTGGCACCGTGACGAACAGATATGTCATCCTGACTCTTCCCAGACACTGCATCCACTCAGACACCACCACCTTAACCACATCCATATGTTGATGCTGAAGACTGAGGCTGTGTTACACTTACATTCTTGCGCACTTGCACATGGAGATTTCCCTTTTTTTTTAATGCTGAATAAAGTCTTTGGGCAGTATTGAGAACATAAAAACAATCCTTTGATTGCACTTGAGCATACATTTGTAACCTCAGCTCTCCTTCTCTTGGCCTACTTTGCCAACTGCTCTGACTTTCTAAGGAAAACAAATGTGAAGGCAAAAAATATATAGGCAGTGAGCAAACAGGAAATGCTCTAGAGATGTTCTGGAGGATATATTACCAAGGGACAACATGAACCCCATGTCTATTATGTCTTGGATAAACAAACATCAGCATCCTCCCTAATATGCCTGCGGTTAAAACGTCGACCATTCAAAAGCATAAGTTCAATTACCAGCCAGGCAACGGCTCCCCGGGTGCTATAGCTCTATTATGCAGGAAAACCAAGGCATTCTAGCTTTGTGTCTATAATCCAGTTTAGTTTAAAATAAGTGGTTGAGCACAACCCCGTAGGAGGCATGAGGGCAGTGTTTTTTTTCTCCCCTTTTGTGTTTCAGTCGCAATCAGTTCAGAACTGAAACAATTTAGCCTTTATAAGGCAGGCGTGTGAATAAAATATCCTTGGAGATGAAATGCAAAACAGGCCAATTACGGAATCCCTATTTGTGCCTGTGCCTGCCTTTTTTTCCCTCTACACTTTGATTAGGTTGAATTGACTGAGAAGAAAACTCAATCTAAAAAGTTTTTTTTTTTTTTTTTAACATCCGCTAGGGTGTTGTGAAAGAGTTCTTGTGGCAAAATAAAGTGGAAAGAGCTCAGAGAGAAATTTAATTAATTAGTTTGGAGAAAGGTACTCTTTTCTCTGGGTACACACAGGCTTTTTTTTTTTTTTTTTGCATAATTGGCTGATGCACACCATACCTTTTCTCAAGAGCGTTTTAAGAACAATCTATCACATGACACATCTAACTAGCCCATCAAACTGCAAAGCCCTGAATGGCACACAGTGAGCACCTCAGAGAAAATCCTGTGAAAGGAGAAGTGGCATGCCTGACCTATCCCCCTCCTCTTCATCATTACTGAGATCAATTGTCTGCAGACAGCCTTTCATCAAGATCCTGTTTCACAATGATAGACTTGTAATGGAAGTGAAAATGAGCTTGGGGTACCAATCAGAGAGTATAACCACCTTCAAAGACTTCAGACACAGACAAAGCTCAAATCTGGTAGGAACACCAGATGCCCTTAAAAAGTCAGCATGAATCTTTCTAAAGGTTTGACAGATAAATACACACTCAGCTTGTGTGCTTGCTCCTTGACTGCTGGACCAACTAATCAAGCTTGTGGCTGATGAACCACAAATTCATCTATCTTTTTTCCCTCTTATCAGCAGCAGCTGTTGTGATCCTCTCCTCTGAGACAGTAAAGAACCTTTGGGTGTAAACCCTGATTGTAAGCAGACAGGACAAGATAAGAGCCCAACTATTCACTTCCTAACAACGTGTTATGGATTACCAACAGCTGGCTCATGTTTTTGAAACGCGATTAAGCTGATATCTGACAATTTGTGCTTACACATATAACCCGTTGCTGTTTATTTGAGTTGATTTCGCTGTCATTTATCTGATAATAACAAAGATAAATTTTGGAATTTTTTTTGGCTAAATTTACTGACTGGGAAATGTGCTTATTTGTTGGTTTTTTTTTTGCTGAGGAATTAGATGAATATGAAGCTAAAACTAGCTGCCAGTAAGCTTAGCTTAGCACCAAGACTGGGAAATGGAGGAAAACAGCAAACCCGACTCTGTACAAAAACATCCAAATTATTTTTCCAGCACCTCTGATTAACACATTATATGTAATTTGTTTAATGTGAAACATTAGTGTGAAAAGGGCATGTTGTGGTTGTGGTTAATTCAAGAAGTTACAGTGCCCACCTAAGACAAAGCCTGGCACACAACCTCCTCAAAAAACCACAATGTATCATTTTTACAGTTCAGTTTTTGTACAGATTCAACAAACCAGATATAATGTATGAGTGAGCTTAGGAAGTGCTAACAGGTGGATTTTGTTACCTTTGGATGGAGCCAGGCTAGCTTCATTTATCCTGATTTTTTAAGTTAAGATAAGCTAATTGTCTTGTTAGCAGTAGCTCAATGTTTAGCATAGGGACATGCAAGTGGTGTCAGTCTTCTAATCTAATGCTCAGCAATAAGTGTATTTCCCAAAAATATTGGAGTATTCATTTAGGTATATAAGCCTCAGAGAGTACGTGAACACTCAAGAAGAGTCAAAGTGTCAACAATGTTTGACACTTCCAAGCAGTGTCTAGCGAATCAAATCATCTCAAGGCACATGCAATAAATTCTCATTCCTGAATTTGCCAAGGAGCTAAGATGAACTGCATGGATTTTTGTCATCACTCTGGGATAACCCTCTATAAATGACAGTGTATAAGCTTCAGTTTACCTAAAGTCAAGTGGACCACTGCTGGACTGCAGGCCATATGGTGCGAAAGGTCATGGGGTCAAACCCCACAGTGGACCTGCCTTGCACTGCTCATGATTAAAGCTTTTAACCCGTGTGAACCCATCAGAAAACCCACAGAGTCAGCTGGTCTGGCTGGAGGATAGAAAGAAGTGCAAAGATGGGAGAGGGAGGGGATCTGTCTCAGAGAGAGCAAAGGGTGGGAAGTGGGCCAGTGATGAACAGGAATTTGTTGGAGATTAAAAAAAAAAAACAACATATTATATATCATATTATTGACTGATAAAGTTTAAAGAAGAAATACATTTCCAGTGATGTGAAACCACAAAGGAGGTGCAGGAAAATGGGAAAGAGACCAAGAGGGACAACACACAACGTTATGCGGTGCCTATATTGATGAAAGGCACTGACTAGTTAAATCTCAGTGTTGAACATGGAGAGCACAACATTTTCTCTTTTAAGTACCACTGCCTATCTCCAAAGACCTGATGTTAAAAAAGAGCCGGGATTAAAATGTACGTGGTGAAGGCAAATAAATCTCAGCAAGAAAGTTTCCGACCAAGACGTCTTAAAACACGCCAACTCATGCTCTCTTGGTCAGCCTTTATTAACCATAATCATTGAACCAACACAGGATCCATTTTCGCTTGAAACCTTCACTCAACATTCCAGCTCGTCTCACTCTGCCTCACTTTAACTCAACCTCTTTAAACACACTTATTTTAGATGTCCCAATCATGCTACAAAATGTCTTCTTTTCATGCTGAAGCCAGATGACCCTGGGTTAGGGGTCAGGAAAGTTCTCCTTCTCCAAGAGCGGATTTATTTTCTCATCAGTGGCAATCAGACATCTAGAGACATATAATGGCGTAGGAAAGACACATCTCATTCTGTCCAACCAGAGGGTGCCTCTAGAGGGGATGAAATCCGAACTTCTAGACGGGAGTAAATGGAGAAGTGTGTTATAGGTAGACAGGAGGAAGGTGAGGGAGGGCCTGAGGAAAGGAACATAAACAGCTAATCAATGGAAAATCCTCCCCTTTGCCAAGCTTTCAGTGGTTACTGAAACCTGAGTTGATAAAATGTATGGAAAAGCTACAAAACTTCTCACTATATTTTCCAAAAGTAATGACAGTTTGTCCTCTCGAAGTTAAACTTGTACACAAGCTCGACCCGTTGACTCAAATTAGTAGGAAAAAATGCCCGTGCCATTTTGCTTTTCTGCTTTTTTTTTTTTTTTTTACCCCAAATGTTTTTGCTGGGTCACTCAGCCACATCAAGGTCACACATCACAATTCATTAACTGTAAAGCCCCAAAAATGAAACTACGGTAAATTCATCTTCATTAGTACTCTGTACAAACTGAAGTCATTTTCTGAAATGGCAGAAAGGGTCAGGCAGACCAAACAATAAGAGCATAATGACAATGGAAAACCAAAGTCAACTCAAACTCTTAACATTTCAGAGGAGATATTTATTGAGTGAAACCACAGTCATGGTTTGAAAAATAAACTGACTGTTCCTGATTTCTGGTCTTTCGTTTCCCATATTTATTTGTACTGCGTGGGCCAACTAGACTGCGCGACCACTACTGCAAATTTGCTGTGACAAGATGCTGATTCAAGCTCTAAAGAGGGGGTATGAAATTTGGGTTGGAGGTAAGTGCTTACGCTCCATGCTGCTCATGGTCTCTCAAGGACTTTAAAGATAAATGGAAAAGACTACATGGACAGAAAAGAAAAAAAAAAAAAAAACTGTTTCTGAGGCACGTTGCCAGTTGTGTCCAAACTAGATTAGTCCTGTCCATGCATGGATTCCCAGTCATTACTATGCATTTGGGAGATCAGAACCATTGTGTTGCAGGGTTTACAGAGGCAGTAAGCTCCTACAGAGCATGCATGAATGAGACACACAAAGCCAGAGCTGGGATACAAAGTTAAGCAGATCAGCTGTCAAGAGGGATGTCAGTTACTGGATGTAGAAAATCGCTCGGATTGCATCTTTACTCCGCGAACCGCTTTTTGAAAATAGCTCTCCGGTGTGTCACGTTATGGTTGACCACCACATCTCAGAGACAGCATGCCATTTGTTGCTGTTTACACTGGCTAGTAACGAGCATGAGAGAAGCTCAGCAAACGTACAGTAAAAAGATGACTTGTGGTGTGGGATGACGACGAACAGCAGAAGCGAACGTCAACCATAAAGCAGTCAAGGTCAGAATTCAGTCTGAGCTGAATCATCAAATGATAATGTTCTACTTCTTAAGAGTGGATGGGTCACTGAGTGTGTGTTTGTAAAAAGACAAAAATACCAAAAGCTTAAATATTTCCTCACAGACAAATATAAAAGCAATCTCAAGTGTCAGAGTGAGTGTGTGTTTGTGAGAAACATGACCACAGACACAAGGCTGTATTTAAAGTTGCTATATATAGGTTTTTCCTATGGCTACATAGCCAACGTTAGCATTAACAGCTGGTTACTTATGGAGAGCTTCAGCCACTGTTGTGTCTGAGCAGCACTGCTTCTTTATTCTCTCATGTTTGACTGAGGGCAGACTGGACACTACAGTGACTCACTATTGCTAAGTGGTATTACAAGACAGGATGGGCTGGAGTTAGCTGGTTAGTATGCTAACTTCTGTAGAAGAAGAGAAGAAGAGAAGTGAAGACAGACTGGAGACAGCTCTAGGCAAGTAAAGGAATGAAGTATGATACTGAACTAACCATAAACAGTTTTTGCTAATGCTAACATTGGCCATGTAGCAAACGTATAAAGCAGCTATAATTGATATCTTTATGAAAACAATGTATCAAATAGCAGCGTGATGATGTGAAAGAGGTTGCTTGTAGTGATTACCAGCCAAATGTAAGACTTGGTTTTGGTTCTCTCTTACAGCATTGTTTTTAATGAAAAAGCTCTAACATCCCACCTTACACTACATGTTCAGTAACATACAGCAGATAAACAAAATTTGTAACTAGCTGGTGAACATAGTGGAGCATTTACCAGCAGAGGAGCCATATACTACCCTCAAGTCTTGGTACAGAGACAAAAAACAGAGCTAAAAAAGAGTTAATTTTATGAAATTGCAGGTTTACACACAGTGCTGTTTACCATGACAAATAACAATAAAACAATAAACTTAAAGGCTAGTTGGCAGTTCAGAGAGAGCACTTTGTTAATAAGAAATAAAAGAGATTACACACATATTGAGTGCTGTTCATTTTCCACAACTGTTTAAAATGTGGAAAATTCACACCATCCACCTGGTGGAATTACTCATACTACCAAAAGGGCACTGCTTAATTTGTAAAGGAACAGAGCCATAGATCAGACTCATAAAATCATCATAAAATCATTACAGAATCATAAAATTCAGTTAAAGACCATGGAATTACTTTAATTTGTAGCTTTCAGTATGAACAGTAAATCAATGATGGTCACAGAGGGAGAAAGAGAAAGAGCACTAGAGCTAAAATGCCAGAAAAAAAGAAGAGACAGAGCAAAAGAAAGATCAAGCAGAAAACTGAAAACCTTTAATGCTATGGGAGTATGCTGAGGTTGCCAGACATCTTTCTGTAGGTCTCTGAGTGTCCACATGTCTCTGAACTCACACAAGGGCATGATAACTCAATTCTACAGCGGTATACCCCAAGATTACCAATGAATCTGGGGATTGAGAAAAGAATTCACAGATGTGCTGGCACAGAGGCCAGGCACCTGTATGTCTCCTTTTACTGTAACACCCAATCCCTCTTTAACAGGATGTTGAGATGCAACACATGAACATTTCTACAAGTGAATCGATGAGATTCACCGTGGAGTTAAATTTGTGTAAATACTACACCAACACACAAACACGGTGCTGACAAAACCAAGCTTTGATCACACAAAATGAAGGGATTTAATCAATGTGAGTCTCAATACTACTGAAATTTCCTCCTTCAGATCCTATTGTGGAGGAGGATTCTTTCCACAATTTGCATGTTTACAACCGGTGGATTGTCCCGTGTGGCTTCGCTTTACCGCTGTGATAATCATTCCAATGTGTCACAGTGGAGAAATTAGAACTGGGTGCAGGCCAGAGTCCATTTAGTCCACACGGTCCACTGAATGTTTAAGGACAAAAACTGCAACTCAGCAGCTAAACAAGACGAATGGAAAACAATTAGAGGGTACTGTAAGAGCAGAAATGAGGGGAAAACAGCTGAAGAGCAGCACTCAGTCTTTCATGGCTGCATTAGCATGCCCAACAATCTGCATGTGCTTAATTTCAGTACATTGCAAGAGAGCTCCCTGGCTGCTCATGAATCACTCTGTTTAAATGCTCACTCTGATCGTAATTTATAATCTGAGAGGGCAACAGAAGACCCAAAGTGACACTCTGTGTGAGACTAAGAAATTATTTAAATAATAAGAGATGTGAACAAAGACAGACAAAGTGAAAAAAACATTTTTTGAGTAGTTTTGGAGTCAAACTGTGGGCCAATCTATTCATGGATTTGTTTTCTTCAAAATTCACAATGTCCTCTTTGTGCTCCTCTCAGAGCAGAGACACATTCTTGATCATAAAATGATTTCTGAAATTAGTTGATAAAGTAGATGTTAAAAAAGCATACACTGGACCATGGAAGCCGTGATGACTCACTTGAACCATAATGGGCAGACGAGGTTAGTCATGTGAATCACACATGCAGTAAGTACTGTAACACAAGCAGTGCATTACTTCTGCAACTAAAATCCATGTTTATCACATCCCAGTTACAGTTATGTACAGAGTACTTAAGTATTTTGTCTGAGCTCCGACTCCGTTAACTAAATTTAAAGATTATCTTATATATGCATCGCTGCCCAGCTTGAATCCTTATCTTGTTCTAATATTTGTGGTGAAAATAATGTACAATGTAATAAAATGGAACTGCTCTGAATAACACTGATCTGATTTAGTTAATGCACAGTTTTTTTTACTACAATACTAGTTATTAATTAATGTACAATGTAATAATCTGAATTGAGTCAATTACATCAATATATGATTATCATTACACAACATTGAACAGGAGTTTCTATTTCATATGTTATTCTACAAATTATGCTTTTTATTTTTTGCGGCTTTTTACAGATATTCTTTAAGGGTTTGTAAGCCAGGGTGACACATTACAACATTTAAACAGCAGTGAAACTCTGAGACAGACTGCATTTAAATAAAGAATGAATGCTGGGAGCCATTAAGCCATAAATAAATAAATAAATGAGTAATGTGTTACATTGTCACTTGTGATCAGACAGGAGCCCCCATGACTGATTGATATCCAATGTTTAATAAAAAGGCTTTAACACTAGTTTGGTATACTGGTCTCTAGTCTGTGTGTCCTAAAATAGAGCACCCAGTGGAGGATGGTTCATGGGCAGCGACAGGCCATCTGACAGAAGCACTTCACACAGACTCTGCCTCCTGAAATGTCTACAGCAGACTTTCTTTCTCTTTGTGTCTCTCTGTCCCTTGGCTGCTCCATCTAATGTCTCTCCTCTCCTCATCCAACACTTTTTTGCTCCATCTCTCTCGCACATGGCCCCCCCCCGTGCTGGGAGCGCCCACGGTGATGATGGGACCTCTGCTGGGAAATGCAGTAGTCCTCTATAGCAACCATGCACAGGGGGAATTTCTACTGGGACTCAGAGCTCCAGCAGACTGTCAACCTATTCAGGTAATAGACTTGGACCCACTCTGCCTTCAGCAAGATAGCACACAAGTACACGATGAGATGATGTAGCAGAGGGAATCTGCAGATAGCCCTTAGTTTGTTTCCCTTTCCTTTGTTTGTGTAAAGTGGCAGTTTGCCCATTCTGCATCTGAATGATTTCATTTCTCTTATCCATCTCAATGGTTTTGGCAGCCGTTTATACAGTTTACTGGATATCTGGTTGCTTGTTTTGATTAGGATTCCTAAAAGCCGTATTTACTGTAGTAAATATACAAACGGCTAACTAAAGAAAAAATTCCCAGGAGCACTCTAAACCTGTCATAGGGCTTTGAACTGTTCCAGTTTTCGTATTCAAATATACAAATTGAGTTTGTCCACAACTACGATATGACTGTGTGTAAAATGATGTCTACAATCAATCAGCATTGTTTCTGTTGAAATGCCCTTTTCAGTTTCACAATTCAAAATGAAAAGATAAATAATATTTATTCAGAAATTACATGTGTATGTATGTCCATATGAGACCTTACAAAGGCTTACACAAGTTTTTTTTTTTTACACTGGTATAGTAGCTGGAAGGCTAAAGTAATGCAGTTCTGGCTGACTGATTTTACATGCCAGTTTATTTGCTGAGACCATAAAAAGGAACCATAAATAGGAGCTATGGTCAGCAACTGAAACAAAGGCCCAAACTATATTTCACTTGTGTTGAAGTTCTAAACTATAGTTTGCAAAACTTTAAATTTAAAATACCATTTGACCTTAGAATGTGCTGAAGGAAAGGGCCAATTAAGTTCAGAAGAAAGAAAAGGTTGTGAAAAAATACACTGAAAGCATGTCTAAGTTAATTACAATGAAGGGGATTTCATTACTGCGGGTCTGTTATTTGCTATAATACTTGTGGGTGAATCAATTATCCCTTGTGAAAGCTTAATGATTTTGGGAAAACAGACAAACCAGCAAATCTATACACGTCTCCATTGAGACAACTCGATGCATGAGCAAGAATGATACCGCAGGACATTGGTGCTGTGGGACATTCCTTTCCAGAACTGAGGTCTTACATAACATGCCACTATCGATTCTCAGACATGCTGGCTATAAAAAGAACCGGGTATGCTTTAGTTTTTAGTGAGAAGGAAAGCGAGGGACAATCTGAAAAATTTCCAGCCTCATGCTGTATCTCGCATCTGTTAACATGGGGTTCTGTTTTAGGAATTCTTCATTCTTTCTCTCTCCGTTTCCATCTTCTCACAGTAGGCGAAGTCAGGGTCACAGCGCTGGCCGTCGCTGGCACTGTGCCTGTCAGGTTCGCTTATGCCTGATGAACGGTAGGCTGAAGCCAACCCAGCTCAAGTCACTTTCCATCACTGTGGCTGCACTTGCCTCATTTTACCCCACAGCTACGACATTCAGGGGTCGAGAGACCTGTTCAATCATCTGTGTGTGGAATGTCTTCTCTGTTACCCCTGCTGCCTTTATATGCTATTCTTCAGAATGAAAGAAATCAAGAAACAGCATGTTTTGTATCCAGTTTCAAACCACAGTTTTAAAAAAATTATTTGACATCTTGGAAATATGCTAATTTGCTTTCTTGCTGAGAGAGATGACAACATAAATACCACTCTCATGCTTGTACAGTAAATATACAGCCAGCAAGTGGTTAGCTTAGCTTAGCAGCTGACTGGAAACAGAGGGAAAATGTTAGCCTGGCTCTGTTCAAAGGTAGCCAGATATACCTGCCAGCACCTCTGAAGATAACATGTTATATCATGACTGTTTAATCCATACAGTAGCCAAAGAATACATGTTGTGGTTGTTTGGAGGCTAACTTGCTTTTTTGGCCCCACATAGTAAATTTAAGGAATCTCTACTGGTTGCCTGGCAACCTCAAGGTAAGTTATGGTATACTAGTGGTTTCCTCCTGTCTCCACTCTTTGTGCTAAGCTAAGCTAACTAGTGGTGGAGAGTGGCGTTGATGTTCCCGTCTAACTTTGGAAAAGAAAGTGATTGACTACTCCTTTAAGTTGTACAACCTAAACATTGAATTCTACTACCTTTTTGTTTCCAGTATGCACAACCACCCTCCGCCCGACGACCCATCTCCCTACCCCGACCAGAAGCGGTAGTGTGCATCCCCCATGTGAGGCAGGTGGGTGAGGGCAGAGGGCACTAGCTGAGCCCACCAGGCCCAATCCATCACACAATGACAGGAGCCATTAGAGCATGGAGGAGCATCTGTGGAGCCCCAGGTAAGAATGTATGTGGTGGGCTGCATTCCCCTTTACCTCATCTAATACACAGCCAGGGTATGTGTGACTGTCATATTTTGCATGCAGGGCCTATACATCTTATATACCCACCTCTGCATGTTAACGTGAACTGCTACACATACATATGTTTGGAGGGACCTCCCATCTCACATCTGTCCTCCCCCGCCCTGTTCCATCTCAGACATCCCTGAGGTCAGGCTTCTCCGGCCTCACCGGCTCCATGACACCTGAGCTCTCAGCCCAGGTAAACTCTGTCACCCTCCAGACGCATCACATACACACACACACACACACGCCTTGCTAGCACCGCACTACGGCCAAAGTGTGAACAGAAAACAGGAGGTGTGAAAAGATAAAGTGTGTAAGCTTGACATTCACTGGGGGCCAGCTGGGTCTTGTCCCAGATTTGGAAATCATTTTCCAGCGGCTGCGTCGCCGGATGTTGGATGTGAACAAAAGTGACCGCAGAGGAACGTTTCGAGTTTCTCTGAAGACATATCTGAGCCTTTGTATGTTCAGGAAGCTCCGATGGATGTACAACACTGACATGACATCACCAAGATAATTTCTTTATCCAGTTTACACTTTCAAAGCACAGATTTCTGTATTGTGTTTTCAAAGAGTTGAGAGTTGAGAGAGAGAGAGTTGTTCTCATCATGGTCATGTCAGGAGTGTCAGCCTCTCAGGGACTTTGGTTTGTACTGTACCTCCATGTCAACAATCAGTATTGTCTCCCCAGTGTGAAAAGAACTTGCTAACACTTTCTCTTTCTGGATAAAAATGTGGACAAGGAGTGCAACATCATGTGGGGAGGCTGTCTACATTCAAACAAAAGAACAATGGACCCTTATGACTAAACAAAGCCGCACATAAAAGGAAAAGATGTAAAATTGTAGTGAAGATGTTTACATAGAATTCTATAATAAATAGTTCTCATTTTTTCCATAGCATAGAGCTTGCTTTTAGGCCAATTTCACTGTTGTTTACAATTGTCCAATTGTCCAAACATCTATTTTATTGGTCAACTAACAAAGAAAGAACACCTTAGGACAGACAATTTAGTGCATTATGCTATGGAATAAACACTGTGAGATCACTTTAAAAAACATTCTTTCCTCAACTAAAATTTTCATATTCTAATTGTGTTTCAGTATCTCTTATTGAAAATGAGCCTATTAACCATCGCTGTGCAGGAAACAGTCCTCAGAAAGGCACGTCACATAAAGTGTGGTTACACCACACACACTCACCGCTACAACTATGTTACATTCGACGTTAAACTCATTGCCTGGGAGTAGCTCAGTGCATGTTGGAACAGTTACGGCCATAAAATGCTTTAATCAGGTGCCAGCGCAACTGCTTGAATATCACCACCGTAAAGGCTCGCTTAAGTAAACAATTTAATGACAGGTTTTTTTTCCACTTTTGAAGAACACAGCATGTCTTGAAAAAGAACTAATTATAAACACACCAAGCTGCAGACTTCACACTGGCACCGTTAATAACACTGTAAATGCTGTGGGTTCAACAAAATACAGGCTAATGACTGAGGGAGAAAGAAAGGAATGTAATGCTTTATTAATGTGTATAGGAGTTTATAAATATAAAAAGTTACATTGCTACTACTTCTCTGGCTTATTCTGGTAAAGAAGAAGCAAGCTGTATATATTCTCACACATCTTTTCAAGTTCAATTGTTGACTCTGATTTATCTGAAGAACACTGTGTTTTCCTTAGAAAGGTCAATGCTTATCCAAAGGTTGCACCAGATCTCTTAATAAAAGCTTTCTGCAGAGTTTGATGCCAGAGGATGCCGAGAGCTTCAATTTCTAGCGCCACCGTTAACCCAACACAGGCGACCAATTACTGCCTGGGCACTATTGTTTCCTTTTCTCCATCGTTTTTTTTCATTCTTCAGCCAGAGAAGTTCGTACCGGGCTAACATGAAACGAAAGAGACAACAGTCCCATACTGTGATTAGCTTTTGTGCTGAATGTGCTGTATAATGTGGTGAATGTTTAATATTCGCAGAGTCTGCTGAGAATAAAATGTTGGCACGTGGTTTGTCTAATCCTTTTTAAGATTTTGTATCGTTCGGGACAATTAAATTTGGATGAATGAAGAAGTGGATCCTGTAAGCTCTGAAGCTGATACTCACAGACAAAAGCCTGCAAGAAGAGCATACACATGTACAGTACACAAACGAATTATAGTTCATTGAATTTGGACAATATGTCCTGGACCTAATTTAATGTAAGTGCTTTACCGTAAAATGTCTGGTTTTCCACTAAAAAAAAAAAATTCACATAACCTAAAGAAACCATGTTAAAGCTTTTAGGCACATGATTCTACTGCTCCAAGATCTGTTTCATTTTAAAATTTTAAAGTCATGCAAACATACAGTATAACCAATAAATCAAGATAATATCCATGCATTACCTCTTCCCTTCTGGATTTGCATGCAGGGGACGGCAGTTAAAGTCTGATGAATGAGTTATGAACCCACATGGAATTGCAGTGAAGCTCCCAGCCCCATTTATAACCTTCAAATCAAGACAGAAGCCGTAACGACACAACGGCAGATTTGCAGCAGATATAAAACTCTAATGTAATTGGATCATGGCCACAATCAGGGATAAGTGGGCCTATTTCACCATTTCCAACGTTAAATGTCAGATGACTTCAGCTGAGTGGAGAGTTCGGTGATAAACGTATGGCGCTCATTGTGGCTCGTCAGTCACGCTAATGTCACCTCTTTAGTCCAACTGAAGCATGGGTTTTATGTTCTCAGATGAGGAAAAAGCGGAGGCATCGTGACAGTTCTTTCATGCATTTATGCTCTAGTTTCCCCTTAATACAGAACATTAAAGTGCAAGTGTTCCCATTCATACACTTCAGCTTGGGGAGCAATGTCATTGAGTTTTCAGCACCCGACAGATCCTCAAGCCTGAACCTCGAGGTGGAGGACTGTATTTATTTCACTGTGTGACTATTTTCAGTCTGTGACAGAATTTAATGTTCATACGAAGCGGTTGAAAGTCTAACTTGTCTTGAGGAATAACCTTTGCTTATCATCAGTCAGTGACTGCCTTCCACAGAGACAGAGAGATGAATGTACTCTGCATTAGTGGACTGTTTGCCGTGAGGATAATAGATCGGGTCACAGTGCTCACATTTGAATCTGAGATCAGAGAGCATCATTACATTACAAGCAGACAAGCCCTAGGCAAGACAGAAACCTCCAAGTTAATGTGATTGAGGTGTTGATGACAGCTCTGTCTGTGCTTCCTTTCATGTTGTCTCTGGTGCGATTAAATGACTGGCTACAGTAATGACAACCGTCAGCTCAGAGTTGCATGTTAGAAAATCAAGTTATGTATTGCAGCCTCACCTCCAGTGCACATGCTGCTCTTTGCCAGCCATCTCCCAGCAGAATGAAAAAAAAAGATAGTTGTTTTCTCCAAAAAGTGCCTGACAACCCACGTAGTTCCTTTATTTGTCTCCTCCAGAATGAGCTGTAGCCTTACTTTTCCTCTTTACGTAAAAAATAATGGGATTTCTTCAGACTTAGCTACTGCAGTTAGTTTCTCCATTTAACCATTTGTATTTGTGGCATATTGAAATAAAAACTGTTGAACATGATGTGCCTTTTCTTTCGTTGTTGTGATTTAAGTGTAAAATACAGATAGTACAACATATATAACAGCCTAGATGTGCACAGTATGCAATGTTGAAATATATATACACCTTCGCCCTATTTATGTATTAAAACTAAAATGTCTTATTCAGACATTTTGTAAACATTAATCCAGAATTGAAACATGATAAATATACTTTAATTAAATAATTTTTTCCCTCTCACAACAACTTCAAGTTATGATTTCTTTTTGATATAGTTGTTAACAAACACCCACGTACATGTTTTTGATAAAGACGGAATCTCAAATAGTCTAGGACAGAGGGCAATGCTAGCTGAATTGATGACAGAGTTTTGAGGTAAATTTGCGGATCGCTAAGCCATATATCTAAAGTTAATGCATTTGCTTTTGAAGAAAGACAGAATTCAAGTGTAAACTGATTCAATCAGTGGCAAAAGTTCGCGGCGCTCGACCGTGTCACCACGCCCTGCACTGTTCAAACCTTGGAAATATAGGGCAAAGGTCAGACCAGATTGTTCCGGCGCACTCTTTCACTGTGAAGACTGATTGATGCATTGCCTTCTCTCGCCTTGACTGCTGCAATGCCCTTTTAACCTGGCCAAAGAAATGGGAGACCAGCATGCAGAAGAAGCTGAATCAATTTTAAATGCTGTTACTATTTTAAGAGGCCTGAATGGTTTTACATCGCTACCCAGTCAACCGTCTGTCCCTCTATACTCCCAGTTGCTGCCTTGGGTCATCAGGACTACAGCACGTAACATTCAACTGCAGTAACTTCTGTAAATCTCAAAGAAACATTTCTGCACCTATCCTCTGAATCTTGCTTTTTATGTAGTTTCTGTTGCCACTGCTCGGGTTTCATTGTATTTTAAATTGTTTTACAAATTTAACTGTTTCAACCTGTTTAAAAGATGTTTTATGTAATTTTCTGTACAGCACTTTGAGCTTCATCTTGTATGAAAGGTGACATACAACTAAAGTTTATTATTGTGTTCGAGTTTTTAATGATCACCACCAGCACTTAGTGGTGATCATTTTATTAAAAGAATCAAAAAACCATAATCATCATCAGCACAACAGCACACACATCAGAAGTTACACTGGATGCGCTTGTGAACATTCGCCACTGGAGACACTTGCCAAGTTAGTTAACCAAGATGGCAAACCATGAAAGAAATCTATATAGGGCCTACCCATGCCAGAAGTGTAACCATTCGCCAGTCCATGTTTTTTTTCCAAAGACAATTGGATCATAGGTTTGGTGATTTCTCAATCGTGCTGAAAATCTGTCAGCCTGAGGCATCGCCCTTCCAGTTTCTTTTTGGCCCTGTTTCCTCTCTTGTTCAGCTTGCCTGACGAGCTATTAGAAGGCCTGTTCGCCTGCGGCAATGGATGGGCTGTACCCAGAGACACAGGGAGTCAGATAAGGCTAAATCATGAGAGGACAGCGCCGGAGAAGAAGGCAGCAGCAGAGCCCTCAGTCTTCATTACCACAAGGCCGAGCGCTAAAAAGAGACGGGCTGGACGGTAGTTCAGTTTTCTCTTGTTTATGTCTCTAGTTTTTTGTTCTAATCCTGTTGACACTTATCCTCGCTACATAACATTTCTTAGAGTGTTGTTTTGCTGGGGCGTGCCAGATAACCACCTTCAATATTGCACTGCAGCTCTTTTGTCACGCCAGCACACTATTCCAAGTTGAATTTTGTTATGATGGGTAGAGAGTCATGGATGTCATACTGCTCAGACAGCAACAGTAAATACTTGTGACAGGAGCTGTTGAGGGAAAGGCTACTTAATGGCTGGTTGCTTCAAAAGCGACAAGAGAATATAAACATGCCATCACTTTTTGTTATCTCAGCTTTTCTTTTGAAAATGTTTTCATTTTCTTTCTCCCCATCACCTCTGTGAAATGTGGATACCAGCAAATAGTACACACACACAAAAACACACACACACACACACACACACACAATAATATCAGTAATAGTGCAGGAAAACACATGCACAAAAGATTTGTTCCACGTTAATGTGTAACACGCGTGGCTGAAGAAAGCACACTTTTCATCACTATGCTATAATTCATAGCTATTAATATCCATCACGAAATAATAAATAATGAATTTCGGGTCATGAGCAATTAGCTACATTTTCGTCTGTGTTGGTCTTTTAATTTAGACGCTTTAACAAAATTCGTCAGGAGACAAGAAAATAAATGCAAGACTTGAGGAAAGATTTGGAAGTGAGCTGCAGTGACAAGTCATGATCTGAAATTATGGCAGAGACCAGACTGTAACCTTGTTAAAATTAAGTCAGTTTAGTCTGTTAGGATTATAAGGATAAAATGGCCATTAATGGTTTATGGCCATAATGATATCACTCATCATCCTCGCCATGACATTTATTTCAGAATACCCACTAAGAGCTGAACTATATTGGGTAAAGACTATAAAACATGGACTACTGGGAATGTGCCCCTGCGTGGCCAGGACTCTCAGGAGAAAATATTCTGTTTCATTCTTTCCAACATGTGTGCTTCCTTATAATAAATGAAAAGCCACAAACACCCTGACCTGAGTGACACAGCTGTGGCTGCCAACAGGCAAATGTTTTTCAAATTATATTGTACGAAAAGCAAAAGAAACACACATATACTGTACACATACATGGACACAGACCATATATATATCAACTTTCCAGCTACTCGCCAGGTTCTTGGGAGCTGGGGGGAGCGGGAGCAGGAAATCAGATACATGTGAAAAACAGCACCACGGGTAGATAGAGCAAACTTGTTTACCTATAGAGGAGCATGATGACCTGTCGACTTGATTCTGTGGACACAGACCGCATGGTGCTGGATATAGCCAGACGGTCACTCCGAGCCCCTCCACATGCTGCAGGCGGCGCAGCCCAGGCTGCTCACTTAACCAGACCACGAGCCGCCAGGACCGGCGTGGCTCGCAGCGCAGGACGGCGTAAATACAGCAGGGACAGTAAGAAGAACAGACAAGCCCTTCGCCAGCTCGCCCATTTATGCCCGCCACCGCCTCGGTGATGGTGGGTGGGAGGCAAGAGGAGGCCGCAGGGTTGCCCGGCGGCCTCCGGCAGCAGCAGGCGGCGCCAGCAAAGTAGCCCCGCCGCAGCTCAGGAAGGCCACGTTAACCAGGTGGTAACTCAGGGTTCCAGCTCTCCCACAGCGTGGTTGAGGCGGAAGAGAGGCGCAGAGGGCCGTACATTTATGACCACTGTGCGTGGAGTAAAGTGCCCCAGAAGTCATCGTAGAAGATATTGTCCAGGGTCTCTCAAGCAGGTCCTGATTGGTCTTGATTGTTCGCTGTAAAGAATGGTGAGGTTAGGAAAAAGACCTTTGGGTACAAAACATCATGTACTGCAGATGGATGGATCAAATTAATATTATACAATACTGAATGCTGATATTTTGTCAATTCACCATCAAGTCACTAAGCCACTGCCTGTGTCACTGTGGTCAGACCACTTTACCGCCAGCCACCCAATAAAAGTCCACGCCTGAAAAACAGAGTTTATTGTATTTCCTCACTGGCAACGTAAGCACTGCAGATTCTCTGAGGATGCACAGCTATTCTTTCACCAGTGCGGCCTCAAGAAAGTGGTATGTTGGCTTAAATGCATTTGCTCATGTCCCCTAATTTCTAGGAGTCTGGTCATGTGGCATTCACGAAACAGAAAAATCAGAGTGCAAGCCTGTCTGGGCAGCTTTGCCACCACAGTCACTTGCTCCTACAGCTGTGACTCTGGGGATTAAGCAAGCAAGCACCACACCCTTAACCACAAACAAATACAAGGTAAGAGTAGGGGGAACGCTATGTTGGCAAATGTAGCTTCAAAGAAGGCGACTGGGTGATAATCACGGGTAGCTCCTGAGTTTGTCCCCAAGACAGAGGACTAAACAGTAGGGGTGAAAAACAGGAGAGATATGTCCATGCATGTTTAAAGACATTTAAACACAATATGTGATTAGCTTCTAGTTGGCATATACAAAGTAAGAGGCCTGTTTGACTTCCCCTCTATTAGGGATGAACCTGCGTGACCTAACCTATCGCCACATCAGCCAAGCTGTGTGTGTCAGTGGCTGCGGGGCGTAATGGGTGAGAAGGGAGAAAGGTACGCCCCAACAGGAGTCCCAATTTTAAATGTTTTTCCATTCTTCTGCCCTGCTATGAGGTGTCTGGCAGAGTGGCAGGCCTCTGCTTGCTTGCTATTGGGAGATGCGTTGGTGCTGATGATTTGAAGGCAAAGTGAATGAGACCCCGCAGAGAAAAGGTGGTTGGCAATCACGGAGCAGAAGTGTTGTAATTGAAGGCGTGATCGATGGGGACACTACACGCACAACAAGCCAAGTGCACCAGGCTGCGGCGCGCTCCACAGCAGCAGCAGCCAGACCACCACCATTAGCTCTCAAAAGAGAGCTGGTGGAGAAAATGAGCCTAAACAGCACAAGGGGAGAAGTAAGGATACTTTTTATTCAGGAATTCAAAATAAACATAAAAGTGAGAAGAATGAATGAACCCAGCAGTTGACCTCGAGAGTAATGAACTGCTTCCTCAGCTGTTCTGAGGCTCTTAAGCATAACACTTTACCTTGGCAAAGCCCGCTGAGCAACTGCCACCTCTCAATACCAGAAAGCTCACGGGAGTCGGTGTGGTGCAGCTGGGATTGGGGCATGCATCAAATCAAATGAACTGGCTCTCTGAGAAGGTGAGCAGAAGGCCCCTCTCGATGGATCTAAGGAAATAAATAGCCTGGCCCTCAGGATGTTGGAAGGCATAGAAATAATCAGCTGATAGTAATAAAATGCCCTGATGTCAGCGCACAGATGATTGGGTTTCTACTTTCTCTAGTCAGGCCGACGGAGGCTCCAGCCTCCACCTGCAGGCTTAAGAGCTGGTAGCCCAACTTCCACTCTCTCATGACTCAGATATGCCAGTTTATTTTCTCTGGCCCATTTGTCAAGTGAGATTCATTCCAAGTAAGATGCCTGCGGCAGAGGCATTATGGTTCAATTCATCTCAAAGCTGCTGGAGACAAGTGCGCTTTTTCCATTGCACACTGTAGAGGAGCCAGTGAGGCCAGATATTATATATTGCCTCAAACCACCAGATTTTTCTGGCAGGGAGCACAGACAAAAGCCAGTGCCAGCTGGGGTCAAAAGTCTACTGCGTTTACGGCCTTATTTCCTGAGCGCCGCTACATGAGGTTCACTCTCAAGATTGTCTCTTATATGTCACAAAAGCCGGCGAAAATCTAACGCGCCATGGTCGAAAAAGCAGGGAATTGAGGACCGCTGAGAGTTAGCTGGGGTGTAACCTCTTAACCTACTCTGCGATATCTACTCCGAGCAGATGAAAGGGATACACCCACAGCCGAATTAGCACATTTGCATTATAGTCCAACTAGTCATGGTGAGTCTCCAATCTGCGGCGGCGTCATTAATCCACTGAATTTCATCATCAGCACCAGATCTTACCCTCCACTGGGTTGGAGCCAGCTGGAGAGAAAGATTGAGTTTCTGCGGCCGGCTGGGCCCATGCCGCGGAGCTGGGCGGCGGGGAGGGACCCTCTGTGCACTGCAAACCTTTCCAGCTGGGAGCATTCTCCCCTGACCGCCAGCCTGCATGCTGACCTTAGAAGGAACGAGGGGATCACGTGACCACTAACAAGAGAGGCCCCCAAATAACTTTTCAATTTCATTACTGTTTCACCATCCAATTCCTTCACATGCTCTCTGGCTCTCAATCATAGCCCTAATTCATTGCTAGTCTGTTTGCCTGTCACAATATGACTGAAACAGGGGTGAGGTCAGAAACATAAGCTTTATACTTTTTATGAACAAAGTATTTGATTATTTAAGTAAAGGTTCTTGTCTACTTGTAAATACAGTATGGAATATTTAGCAAGAGGATAAACTTATTAAGAAAGGCTTTTGTACCTATTGTGCATTATACTGTACACAGTACCACTAATCTGAACTAATAGCCAGGAACCCAGATACCCTGGAAAAGTTAATATCAGCTGAATATTTTACAAAAGTGAAATGAATCCACAAACAAAGATGTGATCCTGTCAAGAGACGAAACAAAGCGGCAAGTGTCTGTTGTTAATATCAAAGGCCTGACTAACCTTCTCCAAGCTTCACCAAAAGACTTTATTCCAACACCACATCAGAAAGCAAACACAAACCCCTAAAAATATTCTTTCTTATACAGCGGTGACTGTTCCTACTTTGTCACAAAGCTGTCAAATGTGTGAGACATTCTGTCTGTTATCGTCTGTGAGTTTTTCTTTTTTGACAAAAGTGAGACAAGAGTTGTTTTATTATTCTGTTATATAGTTTGTCATTTGCAGAAAATTAACTTTCAACGTATGACAATTTTTTTCACACAGAGTTGCAGACCATTTAATTATAAACCCAATGAAATCAATTTTCTACATGGTGTCCTCGAACCCTTTTTTGCTGAGTTCAAAAGCATTTATGAAAAATGCCTTGCCATTTCCTTATCTCCTTATTGAGAATAATCATGTGGAGAGCTAACCCTTTACCCTGAGACACTTACCTATAATGTGAATGCACAAGCAGGATGAAGAAAAAGTCAAGGCCAACGACTACAGGTTCCTATGAAAGACCAATTTAAAATTGAAGATCGATGGCTTTTGATGCAGAGCTACGCGGGCGAGACATATGGGATGACTTATATTAGAGATGAGATTGAAAACCAAGGACATGTCATCAGGATTTTTCCTTTTACAACTACCCAATGAATTTGAGATGAAGAAGGAGAAATGGAGCTGTAACAACGAAAGTGAAAAACTTTCTAAAAATCCTCCTCAAAGTCTGAAGGAGAAGGACATATAACAGGGCAAACTGTCTCACCGCTGAGGAATGCAGGCTGTCTGTCCACAAATAAATCACAAGAGAAAAGCACAAGACTTTTAAAGTAAATAGATGCTGACGTACATTCAAGAAGTAAAATAGAAAAGGGCGTCAACACCCGCTTTAGTTATGATTTAAAATGAAAAAAAAAAAAACGCTAAATAAAATTCTTTTAAATTCCACAAACTGCAAACTCCTGTGAGTCTCAGGAGTTCACACTGAATCCTGTTTGTTGAACCTGATGACCCAGAAGTGAACCACAACACTGCATGATAAGACTGACCCACCATTAATATTCACACTGATTCCACAGTGGGTGACAAAAAGTATAGACAAACCAGCCTACAGTCTGGATTCTGAAACGCTGAAGAAAAGTATAGAAGATTTCCATTTAGACAGTATGAGAAAAGAAAAATCAAATCAGGGTGTCTGGGGAGATCAAGGTTCAACTATATGTCACCCGGCTTCAATATCTGAAAGAGGCACAGTGGTATTTTAGACCGCCCACAGAGACACCGCCGGGTAGCCTCCACTCCAGTGTGTTTCCTCGCATGCTCTTTTGTTCAATGTTTCTTCCCGGCATGCTAGCAGGTCATTAATGCATACCTCCACTGCACTTATGGTACCTAATATAGAAAAAAATGGCTTTCCTATTGCTAAAATATATATATTAAATTTGTTTTCTTTACTAGAGGGCCAACACAGTTACAGGCCAGTAAAAAATAACATCTCAACAGCATAAGTTTAATAGGCTATTTAAGAAAATATTAGTCTTTCTGCTCTCAAATCCTTTTATGACATGAAGAATAATACGTCCTATTTTGTGCCTTTGGGGTGCCAGATTAATGTATTCAGCACATCAGAAAAGCAATCCAACCTCAAAAGCTCATTTGAATACATCAATTATTAACAAAAGGTGATGGGATGAAAGCACAAAACGAGGGAACATAATCACAAAAGAGAGAGGGAAATGTACTATTTGAAAGCATTGTTACAAATAGCTCTCCAAGCATGGGGATAAGGGACCTGCGTCATTAAGTAGAGTTACGCCAAACAAGATACAAACAACAAGGCATTAACAACGCTTAAAACTGAGCTCACGTGGGAGAAAAAGCAATTTGGGTCCCATCCATGGAAAGAGGCAAGATCCAAATTTCTGTTGGCTTATGTTCAGAATCATTTTCGTATCTTCAAGTTAAAATAATTAATAACCCAGCATCATGTCACTGAGCATTATATTTAGTTTTAACAGAGCAGCACAACGAATAGAAAGAGGAGAGGACAACAGAGAAAGCGGGTTATGGGTATCACTGGGAAAACACAAC
>BRZM01003495.1:46645-58266 GCA_033238685.1 Lates japonicus
GGAAGTCAGCGTACGTTAATCATCTCGGCGGTGTACTTTCACATTTCAGGTTTCGTCAAGCTCAGTACGGAAGTTCACAAACCTCGAACGTTTCAGCCGAATTTCGATACTTTTTGAAGGCGAGGTACCATCTTGCCCATCGGTGATCTGGGCATTCGATGCAGGAACGATGGCGGCCCCAGTCCAACCGAAACAGCAGCAGAGGCGAGCCGATTGCCGCCGCCAGCGATCGTTGCCGCGGTTGCCGATCAGTTCACCCGTTTGTAAGATTGCCGAAACCCCGATTCAGACGTCAACACGACGTTTATTGAAAGTTTGGTCCGTTGTCGGCGTCTCAAAACGCACGAACGATACAACCGCCTGCCGGGTTTGCCAAAGAACAGCATTTCTCCAGCCCTGCCTGTTCCACGCTTCGATCGCGTCATCCAGCACCGGCGCCTGACCACGCCGAGGCCTGGCACTGGGGCGCCCTGTCCCCCAGGTCCTCAGCGGCGGAGCATCGCGGGCGCCCACGAACCTGATCGTCGACAGATCGATCAATCTTTCGTTATCGCGGTAGCTTGCGTTAAAGCGATGATCGAAATAGCCGTCACAACGGTAACCGATGTTAGAGACAATAAATCAAACCGTCAACAACCGCATCACCCAACGACCTCGCAATGGCGTTGTTTAACCGAGACCTGATGGCATCATCTGATAACGTAAGACACGTCAATGAAGGCGTCATTACGCCTCGCCGACGTAGCCGATAGCACCGCATTAGTTACAGTCCTCTTCATCCATTGAACGTTTCATGAGGCCAGCCGCAGAAGAATTACGATAGTCGCGGCAGCATTGATTCTTCCTTCATTGTGCTTCTTTGCTTTCGGTCGAGAAACAGTGCGCATCTACCATCATCCATGACAAGTTAAGATCCGTTTTTTCAAACCAGGTCAGAGCCACATGGTGACGGCCCGAGATTTGCGTCCATCCGCTCAGCGTCGTTTGAATACATAATGATTTTAGCTGTTTCTTCCCATATTCTTTCATGGCAGCGAGTGCACAAGGAAAACGTTGCCGGTAAGTGCCGGTGTAACAGCCCCCACCGGGTAAAATTATGTCACATTACTTGAGCAACCAGTATTTCCCGTTATATAACATGTCACGAACACAGTTGCGAAAAACAACGCGGCGCAAAGAAAGATTCTTCCGGCAAAAAACCATGCAGCACTTCGACCAGAAGTCGGTCACGGCCCGATACCGAAGAGGTTACCGCCGCACAACGCCTAGAAGTTTTCTCCTCGACAACAGAAGCCACCCGCACTGAAAACGGAACACACGTCATGCAAGCCCATATCTTCGTTCACCCGTCGAGCACGGAGTTCAGATAACGAGAGAACACGGCGAATATCAGTGACCGCCGTACGGGAACTCGCATCGCGAAAACGGTTAAAACCCGGCGCAGAATGTCCAGCGCATTGCCGGGTCGTTGCCATTTACAAACCCACCTCGCTTCCGAACCGCGTCCTTGGTGCCATACCGCTTGGCGTGAATTCAGCAGTAGAAGCCTCAACTCACGCACCGGTTCTGCTGGATCGCCTCAGTCGCAGGCCGATATCGTGATGAACTGCGCCCACCACCGTCAGCACCATGCCGAAGCCTGTTGCGAGATGGTTGGTTACCAAGATGTCGGCAGCCCCGGCGGCGCGGGTTTGTCAGACATTGGTTACGGTCATCAGCATCACCACGTATTAGGAAATAAAATAAATTGTACTTCGACTGTTGATGAGCCCCGATCAATGATTCCGCAAGAATAATACCATGACCATGTCGCTAACGATCATACCACCGGTCAGAAGAACAGTGATTTCATCATTTTATTTCGTTGCCTGACGGCTTCATTTCACTCACGCTCACTTCGTTTCACTATTTCGTCATGCGGAATAGGGCGCGTTTTCGTTTCAGCCCCGTGGTCGTTATTGTCTTCGTCAAAGACGATGATCTCATGTTCCAGAGGTTATCTGAAACAGTTTTCGGTCCAGCCTGCGCTCGTCAAAGAAGTTCGTTGGCTCACCCATCGTCCGTGCCCACGATCGCCCTTCCGTTCGCGGTCAGCGCACGATCTGAACCCCACTCCCATGGCCCATACCAGGCGACGGGCCGGGTTGCCGCGGTTACAGCTGAGGCTCAAGGGGCGAACTCCAGCAAAGAGTCTCCGTTTTCTTCTCAGCCTCAGTCTGCGCCCCTGTATTATCTGGGACGACATGGTTTGCAGATGGTTGTTCAACCGTCCTCTCGGTAGTGTTCTTCATCACTTCAAAGCCTTTAGCCCTCCAGTTCATCAGTCATCGCCCAGATGGTCCTGTTGGTACAGCCTGGCCTCTTCATCTCAGCGAAGAGCCTGCCGAGACGTTGCGCTGCTCACACCGCCGCGACCACCACCGACCGCACAGCAACGAGTCGATGGTCTCGAGAACGAGGCAAACGACATTCATTTCACAGCGGTCAGAACAACACTTTTGCCCACGGTGATCACCATGCAATGCAGCAGCCCGCCGCGCGAACACCGAGGTCCTCAGCCCCCTGCGGAGCCCACAGCACCAGCGGATCACTGACGACCACCGTCCGCCCATTGCCTGGCGGCGGTGGCGCCCAGCGAAAAAAACGTTGCCAACCACACAGCCACATGCGGACATGCGCCTTCCTCCGATTCGGGCGAGCAACCGTCACCATCAGCGCATCACCGCGACCACCCACACCACCTCATACCTGCCGTAAACGATCGTCGGTGCGATGGCCGTGTTTATAGCTAGGCCAGCGTTCAGCGGCTGCAACACACGCGAGCCAACAGCCATCAACAGAATACAATAGTCGACAAAATACGATGATCACCGGCAGCGGTCAATGCAACCGATTACGCATCCTCAAACCGAGTACATCTGTTACAGTGAGCGGCGATGCGGGGATAACCGCCCGCCCACACCACAGATATCTCGACAGATTTTTTCGACGAGGTTCAGATTGCGGGCAACATTAACAGATTACATATTATTGCGTATCATCCTGGAGATCAAACTGATCTGCAACAGTAGTTGTTGTGGTGTCAGAACTGTGTCGCTTCCACTCACCTGTCCGTCTCTGGCATCACTGCACAATCTCCTCACATTTAAACAGCGTCGGTTGCGAAAATGGTCGACGGCATTATCGGCTTGAGCAACAGCCCGGAAATATCGCGCCAGTTTTCATCCAATAAGATACATCTCCGCCTTCCAAGCTCATCAGACCACAGAGTTCGCCGAGCGTTCGCGAAATTGTTTTGGGAACACACGAGGGTCGATACCAGAAATGTTTCACTGGCTCATCAAATTTTACCGAATTATCGATATCAAGTTCCCGGACGTCTGATGATTGCCCGATTGAAACAGCCGTCAGATGATGCTTTCTTTCTTCCGTCATAGAATAAGACTGATATGTCGCATCCGTTGAATCACCAATAGAAATGTTGGCTCAGCATTTCAAAGAGTGGGCAGAAAGAAATCTGAATTCATTGCTTCCGGAAAATGCGCAGAGCCAAACTCGAGAAAGCAACATTGGCACTTCCAACATGTGCGTGAACACGGTCACAGCCCAGAACGCATTTCACCGTGGACCTCCCTTCCTCCCCGCCTTCATTTGTCAACAGCCAGCGATCGTCAAAACCAGCTGAGGTTCAAAGAGAATTCCGTTTTTCTTCTTCCATGAGAAACCGTGAATTGAATTATTTGCGTACCGCGGTCATAGTAGATCCTTTCATATCAACATGTCACCGTCATTTCACAGAGGCGATTTTAACCGAGTTACCGTGTGTTGGCGACGGTATCAGCGCTGATGTCAGATACGTTTGAAACGCACAAAGGAATAACCTTCCACCGACAACATGCAGCAGGTGCCTGAGTACCTTCAAACGAAAGCGTTATTTAATTCCCTCGAAACAAGACGTTTCAATGAAGAACAAAAGAAAAAATAAATATTAGACTATTGTACCAATCGTTACCTCTATTCATTGCTCCCACGCTCGGTTGCGCGACGCCGTAGCTTGGTTCAAGCCCAGAACGTTATTTTGCTTTATTATTATGAATAAGAGCAGCAGCGAGTATGGCAAGATATTACTGAAGCCGCAGTACCGAATGACATTTTGCTGCGAACATCACCCGTAACCTCCAGACCAGACGGCGTTCGATTTCTCGAGAAACCCGGATATTGTTCAAGCCCGCGACAGTCCACGATGCGAGTGAGATCATTAGCCTTCAGACATTGAGCAACCAGCATTCAAATATTGGTCGAAATCACATGCGGCAGCTCGGGGAGCCGAATCACCCGCGCTCGACGTTCGCTCAGCGACAGTCGCCGATACGCCAGCTGGAGCCGCCGCGAGCAGTCGCCATGCCCGCCGTTTCTGAAGCCTTGCCGTGCTCCAGCCAGCCAACCCCACATCTGCCATGGCCCATTTCTCATCCCACCGCATACCAGTCGGGTGATTACAAGCATCAGAGGCTGATTAATGGTGCTTTGAAGTTGCTCGCTTCGGCCTGGCTGAGCGCGGCAAGGGCTGAAGAAACGGGCGGCGGCGAAGTACTGCCTGCGAGCAGCCAACCCCAGCAAGTAAGCAGTGGTCATCGCTGGCATATCACAAATGACAATCAGCTGAAGCGGCACCAGTGAGGATTCACTCCCAGGCCGCCATCACGTATACAGTTTCAGCCAATGGCAGACAGCGGCTTGCTCCAGCAATCACAGGGAGACTGCAGGGCTTGCCTCTCTCCACACTGTGTGATCGTACTCAGGCCAAGATACCTATAGTATTGCAGACTCATGTATGTACTAGGCCTCAGGAGCCCAGATTTCATCTGGGATCCGGGAGGCTACAGGTGTCCAGTGGCATTACAAAAAGCATGTCTTTATGTAAACAAGCCAATTCAGGATTACTGCGCTGGAGTGGAAGAGCTTAGTGCCATGCTCAGCACAACAACATGCCACGTTCACACAATGTAAAGTAAAATAACGACTTGGAAACTGGAGACCAAAACCGCAACATCTACAATTCCGTATCACGATACAGGAAGATGGGAGCAATGGCGTTAAATTTGATTGTTAAACAAGTCCCACAACATTTTTTCTTTTTGTCTCTTTTCAGTGAAGTAGTGCGCTTGATTTCAAGGGGAATTCATGCCCTTCATTCGAAGAGCATTGTTCACTCCAGAACACCTGCTTTTATATTTCAGTGCTGTTGCATCCCAGTAGAGGTTCTTCCCTTTTACGTATTTCAACATATCTGGCATTTCCACCCAACTTTGTTACGTGATTCACCAACACACACAGTAATAAAGAAGATCATATATATCTGGATATGGGTATTGGTAATAGACATGCATGATATACAGAAAGTCCATTGTATTATGAAATAATAAAAATAATCCAATCTACGTTTCTCAAGAAGAAAACAAATTTTCTTTAAACCTCAAAGAAGTTTTGACAGTCACTAGAACCCAGACCCAGAATGGAAAGGGAGAAGGGAGTCCAGTTAGTAAATAGGAATGCAGTGTTCTGTGTTTCTGTGTGTTTCCACACTTTACATGTTAGAAGTGCACCAATAAAACACTTTCAAGTTTAATTTATTGTTACTTTCCATGCAGGTATTTAGATTTTCCTTTCTGCCCTCACCACAGGAATGCAGCACAAAGGCCAACATTTTCTAATGAAGTTTAGAGGAATTAACAACCAAGATACAGCATAATGGAAGTCTATTTCTGGGCCTGATGACAGTGAGAGAGAAAGAAGATCACATCTGAGGTCAGCTGTTTCCTATTGACCTAAATATGAACTCCTCCATCCAAGACTCCAATGCCGAGTAATTCAGTAGGGTTTTGTGGGTGCGAAGCAACTCACAAACATATCAGAAACCTCATTAATGATATATTTTTAGAAACAATGAATTTCTGCTAGGCTAGCTTATCGGCACTGTGGGCGTAAAGTGAAAAATAGAATCGGTTTCTACTCAGTGTTCATCTGCTGGAAATGAGAGCTTAGGAAATGGAGATCCAACTATCTTGCCAAACCGAGCCGATCTTCCTGGCTGGTGTAGCTCAAATAACTATGGTAAGGGTGGCATCATTCATTTCTTGTGGACAGACCAGATTTATGGGAGATTGTTACAGTGACACCAGAGAGAGACAACAGACCGGAATTGGAAATTATGGTGAACTTTTAGCTCACACAACAACAGCCAATGCCCGGAACGTGAACAGCTCCTGAGTTAAAAAGGTAATTATGTATAATCTGTAAATGTTGCCTACAAATCACAGACACTTCTTTTCCTCATCCCAAAAAACTATCATCAGAGATTATCTAGCTAGTGGGGGCTAACAAGATTGGGCAGGTTGTTCTCCTATATGCTCCTTCCGCTTCCAACAGATCACTCCCTGGTAATTGAGGGAAATGGCTAGCCTCCTCCAGAACAACAGAGCCCCTGCACATTGAAAACAGCTATCATCATTATTGGTCATCAGTATTTTTATCATTTCTTTGTATTTATTTGACATTAAACATTTAGCTGCGCTTAACTGACGCATCGGCCACTGAGGCAGCAGACATGCTGTAAACACAACCCTTATCAACTTTTCTATTGACATGTTAAAACAGTTGTCCATTTACACATCCAGCAAAATACGAAGTGAAATATTATAGTGAAATTATATAGTGAAATATTCATTAATCGTAGTTTTGTTTACTTTCCACCAAATCTTGAAGGAAAAATGTATGTCTTTAGATGCTATATGCTCCACTATCTTTTCTTTCACTATAGTTGCTAACAATTTTTTTTTTTTCGCTGAGAACAGCCACCTGCACCAAAAAATAATAAAATGAGACTGCTGAGAGTCAATCAAAACAATCACCTGAAAGATGCTATAGAGCTCCACAGAGCTGAGGGATGATAATTCAGTGTGTTATCCACTTGCATGCTATACCTTTCACATCATATGTTGCAATTTGATCCACCATCATGACAAAAATATTTATTTACAGCCACTTTAACAAATAAAATAATATGCTGAATCTGAGTTTGCCTCATTCTCAAGGCCATCTTCACTGACTCTATTACGTACTGTCTGTGTCATTGGGAACTTTGATGTCTCCATCCTGCCAATTATGAGCAAACACAACATCCTCCATTTGAATCCACTTCAAACCTTCCCCTTCAAAGTGTAGAAGAGAGAAAAACCCTAAACTGCTTACCAAACGGGACCATCTGGAGGCAGTCATTGGCTGATGGGAGCTGGAGGCCTAAAAGGCTTTGGGGGGTAGTAGGGAAGGCATACAGAGAAAAAGAGAGAGAGAGAGAGGGAGATGGAGAGACAGTGGAGCAGCTACATCTACCAAACCATGTCGTGAGTCCCCTCTCTGCAGGCAGGATGGTAATTACAGGGCGCAGACAGAGAAACCCTGACTGGGGAAAAAAAAAAGAAAAAAAAAGCAGAGATACTCAGACTGCTGGGTTGCCGCCCTTGGGCCCTCAACATAACCGCAATGCTAACCAGCCCATCTTATAGTATAGGCCATGAGAGTAGGGTTCCAGATCAGTGCACTGACACACGGAGCCAAGGAAGAGGCAGTCATGGGCACAGACAGTGGCACAGAGTCCACGTCGGTCCAGGTAGGCCAACACAGACTGGGCTCCACCTGACAGGGACCACACAGAGCCTTTGGATTGGTAACAAAAGCTCTATGAAGGCTAGAATTAAACCTCTGGGACATGATGCAGGGTCCATCTGTCTTTGACCTGAGACATGCTTACAACCACAGAACAAGAGGCAAAGAAACTGCCTTACATGTTACATAATAAGAAATAAATAAAGCAAGAAGTGAACGTAAGAAAGAGGAAGTGAGAAAAATAAAAATACATCAAACAGCAAAAATAAATAAATGAAGAATCACTACATTTATTTTCTGCAACCCGGTTGGTATGGTCATTAAACGACATGAGTCATGCGCCCTGTGTGGCTTCTTTGCCGTCATTGAGTCGGGAGCTCACATCAAACCGCGTGGGGAGTTTTGGTTCTAACCCCCCCAAGACCCGACTTCTTCCCTAATAAAGCTTACAGGGCATGGAGCAGTGCAGTGACTCGCCTTTACCAAGTGTCTGACTGTTATAAATCATCGCCCGTGCCCAGGGAAGCCGCGACGTCCTTCAGAGCAACCAGCAACCTTCACACATCCTCACACAGACAAACCTTCACGACATCGTGCTGAGGGCGGAGAAGTGAGGTGGGCGCAGTTCATCACATCCATCAGCCTACTGACAGGGAACGATAATCCATAGAACCAGTGTGCGTAGGTTGAAAGGGAAGAAGTGAGCTGCCTTTCAGGCTTCACTACTGCTAGATTCACCTTAACTGACCTATGGCACAAAAGGTTTTTTTTTTTTTTTTAATTCAGAAACTTAAAGAGAGTGGGACATAAATGTTGCCACCAGCAATCAGGCCAACAATGCACTAAGACATTCACCAGGTTTTTGCCATTTCACTGTCTGCAAGTTCCCAACATGCAGGCTTACAGCAAGTCACACAATATTGCACCAGTATTTCTCCTCTGACATTTATCTGGGCTCTCCCATTCCTTCACTCGGCTCGAACTGTAGATTATAGCGGCAGAGATATGAACTACATGACGTATGATTCCCGTTTTCCAGTGCAGGTGTCAAAGCTGTGTATGTGCTAATGATGAGTGCATCCAGGGGAGGGAGAGGAAAAGCTCCCTGGGGCGATTTGGCACCGCGGAGCAGGCCACTCTTCCAGGCTGTCGTTTTTATCGAGGGAGGGGCCGTGACTGACTGCAGGGTCAGAAAATTGCCTTGCATGGGATTTTTTTTTTTTTTACTGCCTGAAGGATAACATTTCTTGCACCACGTGAAAACTGTTTTTTTTTCCTTTAGCTGTGACCTCCTGATGGCCTTGGTTGCTATGTACAGAATGCAAAAAGTTTGCTCAAATTAATGTGTAACCACTGAACACACCTTTGATAAGAACAACACACAGCACCCTTGACAAGCTGTGTTTTTCTCCTTGTACACTCCCTTTACCATGAAAAGAATACATAGGAAGAAAGCAACAAAATCATTATGTATTCCAGCAACATACCAGGCGATCGACTGCAAATCCTCAGGTGTCTTTTATGCCAGCTCTGTAGCCCTGAGACAAACTTGGATCTTAACTTTTAATCACTAGATGAGTAAAGTCGATGCACTGGTTTCTCAGCCAGAAGCAAAAGGGAAGCACAATCTGTCTTCTCACAGAGAGGAATCAATGCTGCACACTGACAAAATATCCATATTTAATTCTTCTGCAACTATTTATCATAAACATTCAATAGGTTTCTGAAAGAGAGAGTTTCTCTTCATCTTCAAGTGCCTGCTAAATAATACATCAACTTGAGCATGTGGCCTTATATTCTTCAACAATGATGTCCTTACATTATCTGAATGATGCATAAATTACCATCAGATTCTCAGTTAAAATAACACCAGTCTACAGGCTGCAGGGTGTTGGGTGATGCAGTTGTGGCAGTTTGATTTATTGTCTCTAACACATTCAGTTTTTTTTCCATTATGATGGCTTCTTTTCAAGTCACATCAGCTTTTTTTTTTTTAACACAAGCACGACATTAGCAAGTTAGATCAGTCTGTGTGTCCAGGACTGTTTCACTTAACAACATTATACATCTCTGTCGCGCCTGCCCTCCCTCTGTCTCCCTCTCTCCCTCCACCACCACTGGAGCCTGGGGGGACAGGAGACGGCTGCTAATTGCAAGCCTGAACCAAACGCATGGTGTTAAAAACAGATAACGCTGGATGACAGATAGCCTGCGATGAAAAAAACATGTCGGAGACAGAACAGAACACGTCAGAGAAAACCTTTTTTTTCTTCTTTTTTTTTTAACAAAAACCCCTGGCTGGGATGCCGTTGCTGTCATTCATCTGTTTCATAAGAGGCCTGCAATAACTTGGACCAAAACTGGTACGGCAATAAATAACATCATGTTAACATCCCCTCGCAGAATAATCAGGAGTTTGGCTTTCTGTCTTACATTAAAACTTGGAGGCCAGAGGCTGTCCAGCAGCCACACAGCAGCTGACTCTGCAGCAGCAGCAGCAGCAGTAGCCTCTCACCTCTGCACAGCGCTGCCACTCCCTGACAGGTTTATGGACACAGAACACCCATCGTTCCTGCATCGGAGTGCCTGAATCACCTGACCCTAGAGCAAAGTGCAAATGCATAGCAGCTCTACCACAAGAAAAGTATCAGAAATTCAGCAAAGAGGCCTTCGGGAACATGTTACGTGGGGAGTGCTCCGTACACAGAGCAGTAAACGGAAATGTAAAGGAAATACACCACCAGTTGATGTGGAGGGTGTTAATGTGCTTCACTCCTTTGGGTGTGTTTTAATAGTCACACAACACCTGTCATAAATATACAAACTGCTAGAACAAAGCAGACATTGAAGATAATAAACTGCACAATATTCTGTTCTGAGCAGCTGCATTTAATCCTCATATCTTTAAATATTAGCTCATAATAAGTCAGCCTGTATTAGCGATAAAATAACAGGAGGATGACGCAGTGATGGCAGGAAAACCATGATGCCTCTGACCTACATCAAGGCATGGATGGCGCATAAATGAGCCGGAGGCACTGACAACAACCATTCAGCCATCGCATATCAAAAGGCCAGCTATGAGTAATACATTACCCGGCATCACAGCGGCTGAGCCCGTGCTCTGACGGCTCTCCAGCCGAGGATGGCAACTTACAGCCTATTTTTGGGGGTAAATTAATAATAAAATACTTTGCTCAAAGTTTCGGCAGCCTGCACATTTGGAGACAAGTTTGGCAAAGGGACTTCTGCTGCCGAGTGAGGAGACGTGTATGTTTTCTCCTGAGATCAATTATTTCCTCAGCACAAGTCAGGACTCAGAGCAAGTCCAGGCTCTGGAGACTGCAACACTTTGCACTGAGGCATCCGAGCACACTGCCTGTTTCCTACTGACTTCACTGTTCCTCCTATGGAAAACTATAGAGATATTATAAAGATTCAACAACAGGATGCTGCAGGAGTACATGTTAGTATAGTAGTATCATTGGAGATGTGAAAACACTGTATGATGATCTCTACAGTCAGTGAAAGTGACTGCAGGAGAGAGTAAAACTGATTTCTAAGTTAGGCACACTGTACTACAGATAACTGCTGGGATCAATCGATAGCTCCTAAAAGCACCATACTGTATTGAAAAATTGATACTTGCCTTCAGGCAGGCTGCTTGTTGTGTTAATGACAAAGTTGTGTTTGCTGCTTCAATAAAATACTGCTCACTCAGAGTTAAGGCAACACGATGAATGAAGCGTATCACTATTCCTATGCTGGTCTTCGGAATTGATACATTACAGGTGAGGAGATAAAGCAGAGACAGTGACGTTAGTAACATGGGGCAGGATGTCATTCATTCAACCAAGTACCTGTCATCGTAGCAGAAATCGGCGCCCAGAGTGTTGACATACAGGACCAGAGCCACGGCGCCGCACAGCAATTCAGCAAACATTTCTCTGTCTCGC
>BRZM01003497.1:0-36341 GCA_033238685.1 Lates japonicus
CTGCAGCAGTGTATAGCAGTCAGTCAGAAAGCCTCAGAGAAGATCTTCCAGTTCTACAGGGACTCTGTCAGGCGACGATACTCCAAAACCCTCGAGTGAAGAAGCTGCTTTCTTTTTCTAGTCTTTTTTTTTTTTAAACAATACACACAAATACTGATGTTGTAATAAAATACTTAGCAACCACTTTGGGCTGCCTTTGCCTCAGTTCAGTTGTAGTCAGCTGTGCTGTGGGTGAGCGAGGGATTTACATGAGGACATTTGAAAGACCAGACCAGATCCAACTGTCAGAGCGAGAAATAAAAAAGAGGAAAGATGAATGTCAAACAAGTGAATTTATTGGGATTCATTGATTTTCCTTCAGCTTAATATTTACATGTAATACAAGGATGTGAACTGGGAAAGAACTGAATATCTCTTGTACTAATAAATCTCATTTGCCACGACCTTTGACCTTTATCGACTCGCGTCGTCCAATTGGCTGCATCCAGTTGTTATCTGTACAAGTGACACAAATCTGTGCAGACCCTGTTTCATACCAGCGTGATCAGTCAAGGCAATCCACATTAAACGCTCCCATATAAATCACTAATTGTGGTAACTCAGCTGTAAAAACAAAGAGTCTTTTTTTTTTTTTCCTTGACGTAAACGTCCAATGGGAACAGAGGATGGTTCAGGATTGTCAGAACTGTACGACGCTGTGTGTGGGCGCTGTATCACAGCACACCAACGGTGAAAGCAGACAGGGGTTAGACACCAAGATATCACTGACGTGTCTACACATGTCACTTACAGTGATTGGAATCTACTGTGATACAACACTGGGTTTGCAGGAAACTAATGATTTAAGTTGTTTGTGGTTCACCTGCGGATTCTATAAAAACTATACATCTACATAGAAAACATCAACTTTTACCACACAGCTTTATTTTTAAAATATTTATTTAGAGTTCCCTTGTTCCCTTTTCTTGTTAACGGCACATTTAAGCTCAAACCAATATGGCCAGAGTTGTTCTTTCTTTTATCAAAGCTGCTCTTGCAGTGATTCAGGACCAAATGAAGGAAATGATCGAAGCTGGGAGTAGGTTTGTACACAGCAAACTACAAACCCGCCATGCAGGTATCTGTTGTGACCGAAATGGAGATTTTACTTGACTCATGCATCTCATGGCTGAGCGCTACAGGTCTCGTCAGACTTACTTTTTGCAACATTATTTTTGCCCCTTTGCTCATCTGAACAAAGTGTTACTCAGTTTGTTTACCTAAGTTTAAAAGTTTGTCATATTTCAAGAAGCAAGTTCCTGAAGGATTTCAGTCCTCTTTTTTGGGGAGAAAATAGCTGAATCTATATTTGGGGAGCATGGAGTAGCAGCCTGGTTGCTTCTATTAATGGAACAGCTCATAAAAGGATCATCCTCAGAGTTTCTTCCATATTTTTGGCACTTTTCCTCGCAGGTCTGCGCTCCTCTGCCTATCTAATCATTTCCTAGCAATGTATATGAGGTGCACTGTATGAAGCAGTTTGCTTATTTCTATATCTCCAGCCAGTGTTCACATCATGACCTTGCATTTCACTCTTAGACTCCCTCTTAATATTTACTCTTACATAATGGCACTATATGCATTTTTCATTTAGCTTTTTGTGTATTTCAACATAAAGATACTTATTCAACTTGGCATAAACAAAACAGAATCAGTCCTTTCTGCAGGTACACAGTGAATGACGCTAAATGTGAAATCAGGACGGGACTGACGTAGATGTGCGGGTCCCTCGCTCCTACGCCTCCAGCCAGAGACGTAGAAAGAAATTCTGGGTTCTCTCAAAGGATATTGCTTCTGGCCCGTCATTTGTTTGAAAAAAAAAAAAAAAAAAAAAAAAGCTCTAAAAGCTCTGGGGCTCTAAAACCACCACCCAGCTTTCACCCCACAAGCGACAGCGTTGGTTGGCTCAGGCCCCCCAACAAGCGAGGTCCATCAGGATTTAGCCGCTGCCACGTCCTTGCTGTGACCTTCTCGGAAATCTGCAGACTCCGTCGCCGCGCGCTGCTTCCCTCCGCTTCCCAGGCAGTTGAAGCCACATAACCCCCCCCCCCCGCTTCTCGTTATTCATCCAGCGTTTTGTGACAGTGATATCTACAGTGTTGTGATAACATCTGCATTTGTTGTCACGTGTTTTTTTTTTCCTTCCTTTTTTAAAACTTCAGCAATGCTTAACATGTGATGCTGACTACAGCACAGATTTAAAGGATAGCAGGTAACTTAAGACCTCAGGTGACAAAATAAATAACACTTAACAGAGTCTTCTACATGGGGTGATGCTGAATAACTTCCAGTGATTTTTTCTTCACGTGCGACAAACGTCCTCTGAGCTGAATTATGTCCTAATCCAATTAGAAGTGATTATGATCTGTACACCAGCTCTCCTGTCGTATTTTTACCGTCTGCTCTCGGCTTTTCCAGCTTAGTGTAGATAAAACATGACTTACAGACAGGGTTGACAGATTGATTATTTTACATTTGCAGGTGATGTGATGGCTTGTGTTGAGATTCATGAAATGTGTGAGAGGTCTGTTTTTTTTTGTGTGTGTGTGTGTGTTTTTTTTGTATCCCTGTGAGAGAGTTGCTTTTACGGCGGTTTTCCAGACAGGTAGGAAATCAATGCGGCGATGGCACAGATGTACGTTATGATTCCAAACACAATGGAGAGCACTGAGAGCCACAGAGCCTGGCGGGACGCTGCGTTGGCCCCCTGAAAATCCCCCTGAGCTGATGCCTTGTTGGTCTGAGAAATGGAGGAGAGAGGAGGTGGGAATAAGTGGAGGAGAAAAAAAAGTGGTATTTGTCATCTCATTTGTCAGTGTCATACAACTACACTTTCTCTTCCATCATTCCAATCACCGATAAACCATATTATGTTCCATCTCTGAATCACACCCGCCGTTTGTACCTCATTCATCACTCTCCTCTCCTCCTCTCCTCCCCTCCTCTCTCCCTCTAGTCCTTGTCTTTGACTCTGACCCCTGTTTTAGGTAGCACTCAACAATATTGGAAATCTCTCACCTTGAGGCTTCTTGTTATGACTCTAGTCGCTTTATACTTGAGCTATTGATCTGTCAAAGGCCTTTTGCAGCTTCTATGATTAGCTTTGTAAAAGCGTTAATAGAGATTTTTTTCCTGCAGGGCTGGAATGATGCCTATATAAACTATATGGGCTCAAAACAAGATATAAGTGCTGGGACTTTTCTCACACCAGTGGTAATAGTGACTGATGACATAGTTTGTGCAGTGATGTAGCTCCCTTTTCCCTTTGACCTGATCCATATTTCCACGACTTTACTTAAGACTGATCCTCTTCTTTATTTTTGTAGATGTATTTAGTGTATGTATCCTGTAGTCTGGCCCTCCAACCTTTCCAGAGACTGGTTTTGGTAACTAGAGATGGGAGAGATGGTTACACAGGCATGCTGATGGCCCAGCACAGTGTTTGAAAGTAGCAGCCGATTTTGAATTAGTTTTTTTTTCAATGTGTTGGCTTGTTGGACTCATTTCTACAATGCTACAAAGATGGATAATACATCAGCTGGTATTGGAATTAATAATTAAAATAATATATATAAATATATAAGACAGGAATACATATGTGGTAGTAGATATGTGAGGGGTGATTAATAATACACTGAATTCTTATTTATCATTATAATTGTTAGTTATCTAACCAGTATCTGTCCCATTATTGTGTTGTTAACATCTACATAGATCAATTGAGAGGTCAAGCCATCATTTAAACTGGCACTAAATCAATTTATGAAAGAAGAAAAAAACATCACTACTTGTCTCTGTGTCTTTTCTATTTCTATTTTATTGGTTTCTTATTTATAGCTACCTGCTACATGAGCCCAGGTTTGTTTTGTTTCATTATCTAAAAAGATTAATTGCTATAGAAAAAAGATACTGTTAGTACTGTTTTGTAAGCCTGTCTACAACATGGGTATGGTTGCCTATGATTACCGGGAAGGTAAGTGGCGATTGTTTTGAAGAGTCATGACACTGCACCTTTATTCAGTGAAATAGATTAGAAACATCTTAATTAGGTTTCTGTTTAAACAATGAATTGTAGCTGGCAACTGATGTGATTTTCGTGGGGTAAATATAACCAATGCACATCTTTCTGCATTTCCTTCTTTAGATTTCTACACTGTCTCATAGCTCTTGTGGCATAAACCTGCAAATCTTAATTGTAACGCCTCCCTGTCTAAAGAAATTTCCTGTGACCTCACTTTTCCGCATTTAAGACACCAGACCTGTTGTTAGTCTACACATGCTGCGGAGGTAAGACATCACCCTCGGCTGTGAACTGCACTGCTGGGTGCTATCTTGTCAGTTTCAGGACTAGCGAGGCGTGTGTGTGCGTGTGTGTGTGTGTACCTTCATGAAGGTGAAGGCAGCGTGCCCAGGGGCCGGCAGCAGAGCATGGAGAAAAAGGCCAGACCCAGGTAGTCCTGAGGGATCATCAGAGGGGAAGTTGCTCTCGCTGTCTGTATCACTGGAAGTCATCAATAGATGAGTCCTGGGATTCAAACAAATTACGCAGGTTGTGTTCAGGTTAGAGGATCTGGTCATCCAAATTACAAAGAAATACACTCTGATGGCATCTGTCCTGTTAGCTTTTGTTTGCTGAGTTTTGGAGTTATTTGTAATTGAGATTTGCAATGGAGATGAACTGAATTTCATTTCACAGCAATCCAAAAATGGCATTTAAATCTGTACTCCGAAATACTGCCCCCATTACTCTGGAGATACAGTGAACTGTTTCATAATGACTGTTTCTTGGGTCCAATTGGTTCCACTAAAAAACCGTTAGTAAAGTCAAATCTGTTGATTATCCAGAATAGCAGAACATTGTTTCTGCAGAGACGGATTTTTTAGAAGTATAATTTCGTTAACAATCGAAATAATTCAGTTCATCTCCGTGCAAATATCAGGCCTAATATCAAACCTAACAAAAGCAGGCTGGAACAGGCTCTCGGTACAGATGAGCCAAATCTGGCAAACACAGCCTAAATAACACTGTTTAGTCCCGGGACTCTGTTCAGTGGCTGAACGGCAGGCTGTTTCCTCGATCCTGGTTACCAGTCTGTGCACTCTGGCCAGGCATCGCTGCCTTTCACAGGCCTGCACCACCACACCTTTCAGCTCTGAACGACAAGACCTGACCTGGCAGTGCGGTCACGGCCGAGTGTCTCCGCGGGCCTGGTGGCAAATGCGTGCCAGTGGTGTGAGGGGCCTATTGAACGAGGCGTTACGCCAGATTGCACAGTTGCCTGGGCTATGAACGATGCTGTCAAGAGGATGCGGAAAATAATGTGATTTGCGATACCTCGTTTTAAAATACGTCGATTAACGGCCATGTTCGTTGTTTAAACGAAACGATGAATGTTTCTGTCTGTTCGCTGAATGGTGCGATGTCATGATCTTGAAACGCTCACTGCTTCCATCTGGTATACCTGTGTTGTAGACGGGCCGCCAAACGTAGCGGCGGTAGCTCTGTTTTGTTAACGGTGTTTTGAATAATGAAACAAGGCAAACCTGGGCTCGTAACGACCAGCCAGTAAAATAAACAAGGCCAGCAAACAGAGCAGAAAAGGCTTGCGAACTGAAACTGGTCTTTTCGCTGTTCATAGGTGGTTGAGTGCCAGCATCGATGGCGACGCGTCTATGTGAATGTTAACAACACAATGTGGGACGAGGTCACTGTTGATGGCAATTATAATGATGGTAAGACCGGTGTATTACTAATCGCCCCTCTGTCTACTGCCATATTCCTGTCAACCGTGTTTATATGTTATTTTGGTGTTCGATATACGACGATGTCCGCGTGTACTGAAATGGGTCGACAACCGGCGCGATCGGAATCGACTGCTACTCGACGCCGGCTTGCGGACGCGCTACCGGTGTGACCATCCCGTCTGGTTGTCGGGCTCGGTCTCTGAAGGTCGAGGGCAGGCTGAGATACGCTAACACGTTCGCAATGGAAAGGTGATCGATATCACGGGTGAAGATGGAATGAATATGGACGGGCGACGTCACTGCAAATAATCGTTGCACTGATTGATCGGCACCAATCAGCGGTCGCCAGGCACCATATGTGGGCATCATTCCAGCCGCGAGAAAAAGTGCCGTATTTTTGCAAGAGCTGCAAGGCGATCAGTAACCTTCGTTGAGTTCGGTGGAAGTCATGAATTTCAATGATGATGCTTCTGGGTCGAAGTCGGGCGCAGGACAGAGAGGTGATGAATGAGCCGGCGGCGGTGTATTCGAAGATGGGCTATAATGAGTTTATCGTGATTGAAATGAGTGGAAAAGTGTGGGCCGGGGAGGATTTGCTGATGGTGATGAGCAAATACCCGCTCGCTCCGCTCTAATCATGTCTCGCCTCCTCTCACCGTTCTCGGACCGGCAGGGCGTCGGCTCGGGGAGACGGCCTGGCGTCACGCCGGGCTCTGTGTTCGGTGGCTCTCCGGGCCAGTGGTTTGGAGTTAACGTACGTCTCGGCCGTCGCCGTTGTTCTGCGCAGTGGAGGCCACTGGCCGCTGGCTGCTGGGGACCTGGCTGCCTGAAACGGACCTCACACGCATTTCGTGATCTCGGCAACCATCTGCAGGTGAAATGGTCAGTCTGTCGGCCCTGTCTTAACAGATGTTTATCTTTCACGCTGAAGCTGGAAGAAGGGCTGGTGAAGCCACGGGGCTGACGCAGATCCTCGTCGCTGTGGTTGGGATTGTGATTCAGCTCGGAAGGACTGTCTTGCGTCGAAAAAATCGCTGGAATTGATGGCGTCGCCGTAACCGAAGACTGCTGTTGGTGTTGTTGTCTGCAGACAGAGATTACTGCTGCTATCCTTCAAATCTGATGCCAATGATCGGCATCCGCATGTAAGCGTGCTGGTTACAAAAGGAAGGAAAAAAAGGCGCGTGGCGGATGTTGTCGCAGCTGTGAATCGCTGATGCGGGCGGCGGATGACGAAGGGGCCAACTGCCGCAGGAGAAAGCAGCGTGTTGGAGGACGTGACGGCGGCTGGTGATGGACCGGCAGACGGGGGCGCAGTGTTGCTGTCGGCGGTGATTGGCTGATTGACCCCGGGCTGGGCTTTTTTCAGGCAGGCGGGCCGGGCGCAATGTCGACGGGGCCCTGCGTGCTGGCTGGGCGTAGGGTGAGGTTCCCGTCCGTCGGTCCGTCCTACGTTGGCGTCGTTCGTCTCCATCCTCTTTAATACTCAACCATGCAAGGCCACCACATCAACAACCAAATGTAATTCATAAATCGTCTGCAGTGCCCCTGAAAAGCGCCCGATGGGCTTATGCAAAGGCAGCTGCTTTGTTGGTTTTTAGTGTTTCACTGATCCATCTTTAATCCTATTCTGTAATTTTTTATTTATTACAGGCTCTTGGTCCAGAGGCCAAATAATACATGCCAGATTTACATTGAGTGAATATCCACGTGCCAAAGGTGGCCCGCTGTTGTGTGCGTGAGATGTGGCGCTTGAGGTTGTGTTAGTGGATTCAAGATTCTCTTTCCTCACATGTCATAAGCTATTTGTTTCAGGGCTTGATGGCTCAGGGTTTGCCCTACGTCTTCCATTTCATGATTGAGTGCCGCGTTCATGAATATGCTAATGTTGGCTACTTTTCTCTCATACAATATGGAAATGTCAATTCTGATGATGGAGGACCTGATTGGCCCCAGACAGGCTAATGAAACACTGGGCAATGGATTTTAGTGTGACTGCCCTCAGGAACTCATGGAAAATGTCTCTTTGCAATAAAAATATTAAGTCTTAATCTACACAGTGTCGCAGTAGAAAACCTGATGTCAATCTTCCTTCAACGGTTTGGAGGAAAGGAGCAACACATGTGAGTTGAGAAATGCTGCATGGAGAGCAACAAAAAGACTTTCTGTTGTCATGGCAAAAAAAAATAAAAAAATAAAATCTTTTCTTTGTCCCTCTGCAAGAGTCTGAAAGTACACTGCTTTCAAAAACAGGCCAAAGGCAGCGCTCCTTCAGACTGGTTCATGATGCACAGGGGTGTTTTGAAGTTTGAATATGCACACCCAGCAGCAGTCAAACTAGTGGCTCATTGAACGACTAGCCATTTGAGGGCAGTTATCCAGGTAAAGCAATGAGACTCAGAAATAGAATCCCATGGTGCATTATCCGTAGTCAGCAGGCCTGCCAGCATGCCCACCTCTGTTGCTGCAAGAAGGATAATGAAGAAATCAAACTCCTGGTTTGATTTATGGTCGTGGGTTTGCTGCTCATGCCACAGCGCCCTCTGGGACATGCAATTTAATGCACCCTGTCCACCTTAAGAGGTTTTATTCAGACAGGCGAGAGTCGGGTGGCTCGTTTTCCTCCAGGTCTTGGATGAGGGTCTGTTAAAAGAAGAACAAAGTCACACTAAGTTTCTGGAACACAGTATCAGGTTTCTGAGGTTATGTGTCAAGGCTCCAGTCTTGTTTTTCCTCATGAACGCAGATTACACCTGTTTGGGCCTTTACCCAAACCCCTACCCCAAACTCACATCAGACGCAAGACATTAGTGCGCGCACAACAGAAGTTGTCTGTCCATTCAACCAACCAAATCCAACCTATGTTACAGAGTGACTGTCCTCAGACCAGCTTCCTTCCTTTCAGCCAGCACTTGCAGACAATGGCTGGACTAAAGCTGATAATATCAGAAATACAATGGACAAAAATAGTTTTCAATAGTTTTCAATTATGCAGTAGGAGATCTGTATGATTTGAAAGGCTAAAGGAGATTATGTTTCCTTGAGTGTTCTTGTGAAAAGAAAAAAACAAAACTTGAGTATATATAAAACAATCTAGTGTTGTGTCTTGGTGCATGTCTCAGAGGTGGTGGTCTTCCAAATTGCATCAGCAATGGCTCAGAAAATGCCACCGGGCTCTTTACCTTACCATTAACCTGAGGAAAACATCAACCTTAGAAGTATAAACAAAATCACCCCAGGATTTGAAAAGAAGTTCCTACAACGAGACTATGGTCTCCACAGTGTGTGTGCTTTCATTAGTACATGTTAAAACAGGTAAGCCCCAGGTTCGCCTTCTAGTGTGTGAAATGATAACACTGCTGCCCAGTTTGCCACATTTTCCTTCATCAGCTAGCCTTCTGATTTAAACCTCAATGCCATTTTCTTTTCTCCTCCAGCAGCAACTTTTCAGTCTACATGCTTGCGCACAACGCATAGCAGACCTTAAGAATATCATAATGCAACTTTTAAACTATGCCATATGTATGGCAGAAATGCTATTTTTGTCATGCATTAACACACAGTAAAGCGGGAGATAGCTGGCTTTATTTATTCAGGCAGTTTCATTGAGATCATGAAGATTTTATTTCAAGAGAAATCTCATCTGAAACGTAACTCTGCAGCAGAAGCCAAGGTACACCAATAATGGAAAATGAACACACATAATTTTAGTTTTCTACATTCTAGTTGCTTAGAGACTCTGCCAGTAGTTGCGCTAATTTTATATATATTTATCTTTATGCATTTATTAGTTCTAAAATAGAAAAATGTGTGTGTTCTTCACCAGTCGCTAATTAAGCTGGCTGGCTTCTATCTAAAAGCTTTTCTACTCTGTCAACATTGCATTTTAGTGTGGACAAAGAAAGGGCGGTTTTAATAAATGACATGAATAAACAGTTCAGGGGTCAAGCAACAGTAAACCCATCATCTCTTGTGCAGCACAGCTGTTGTTTAAGCTGTATTTATATCGCAATTATTTCACAATCATAAACACAGTATTTAATTACAGTGCAGGATATAAGCTGTCTTCGATTAACACGCTCTATTTATGAGCCACAGTCAAATGTATTTTTAAATTAATGTCACTTTATTATGGACAGTGCTCATTGATCAACAATGAGAAAAACTGCACATGAGCTGGGGTGTTAGCTTAAATTAATATCTTTAACTCATTCAGCTAGTGTCTCTGACCACCCTGTACAGGATAAACTGCTTATAAAACGGATGGATTGTTGGACACATGCACCTGATAGCCCTGACATGTATGTCACATGCGACTGACTTGCGTATTCCAAATTGAGAATATCTAAAATTAGCACACAACAGAGTGGTGGAGAAATGAAGGAGAAGTCTCTGTATTGTTTGTTGAGGGGCTTTTCATTCCCGGCAGAATAAGAAAGTGTCATTTCAACAAACTACATAATATCTCATATCAGTAAGTATTCATTCTGCATGGCAGAGTGCTTCACAGGCTCGTGATCAACTAATGACTTGTTGTTGCACGCCACCGCAGCACAGGGGGAAAGCAAAAAAAAAAAACTTGAATAATAGGGTGTCTTCAGGCTGGCATGGTGCTGGAGGGCTGTATTCTGCTCAGCGCTGATGCTGCTTTGCCGTGCAAACCCCTGCTCCCTCCTCCTCACCCACCTTTATGGAAGGCTAGCACTTATACTGAACGAGCTGAGTGATCGCTCAACACACTGACGCTAGCAACAGCTCTGAGCAAACTGCCTCCCCCATAATAATAACACACACACAAACACATGCCCACATCTGACATATGGCATACCGCACATGCTCACTCACACTCAATATTTGTAGCACCAGCCTCCTCTCTCTTCTGCCCCCTCCTAATCGCTGCAGCTTCATTCCAGGAGAGATGACCCAGCTTTATTACACCCCCTCTTCACCTCTGCTCATCCACCGTAAAAGACTTATTAGCTGTATATTATAAGCCTGCCTCCTTCTGATTCTGCAACGCTCATGTGTCCAGTCAGGTAGAGGAAGGTTGCAAGGACGCTGCTGCAAATCACCACTGACACTTTTACAAGAGCCCTCTCTCCTTCCCTATCTCTCTCTTTTTAGTCTGGTGCCTCCAATACACACACAACCACACATCTCCTCAGCTCAGCTCCTCCAGCTATACCCTCTTTTTTTCTTTTCTTTTTTGGCTGATCTGGCTCCTTCTCTGTTCATAATCCAGCCAATACTGTCGGCAAAGCCACTGTACAAAACTTAAAACTCGTCTTACTTGGTACAATTTCTACTTGCTGCATGAATAGAAATCTTATTCTTAAACACAGAAATGTGCAACCAAAGGAAATATGGTTTAAACCCTGTTGCTGCTGACTCTTATAGAGATTTTCAGCAACTCTGCAGTCTTTTTTGATTTCATTCAACAGCACACACACACACACACACACACACACACACTCACTCTGCGGTAATAGAGTTGGAGGTAATTGCTGTAATATTTCAGCTGATACAGATCGAGGAGATGCAGATACAGCGAACACACTGTAGAAAAGAAAGGGCACGCTTGGCTGTAGAATATTGAGCTGCAAACGCCTGCAGGCTCTAATAAAAGACATCTTGAAGAACAGCGATGGTGGGGCTGATAAGACCAGAGCAGGCTTCGAGATATGCCAAACAAAAATCTGAAAACCTGAAGTGGCGGTTAACAGTTCATTGATTTCATTTCCAAACCCTTTTCTCACGCTCTCTCTCTCTCTCTCTTTTCCTTGATCTGTGTGGAGTGACTGACGAGAGCAGAGGAAACTGAACAGAAAGATAAGCAAAAAAAACAGGCGGCGACAGAGAGTGTTGCACAGCTCATGAAGCCTGGGGGTAACATCATAATCTTTATGGAAACATATTCATTTCATGGAGTGCAGTGTTCACTGCAGGATAAATTTAGAAGAGGCTAATTTGCTATTTCAGTACTGTTCTCTGCTCGGCTTGATAATAACTGGATGGGATAATTTCAGCGTAGCCGTGCCTTCCAGTGAGGATGTGTTACTGTCACATTAGACTGCAAAGGATGGATAATTTCCACAGAATTACTCTATAATAACAAATGAGCGCAGTCACGCCAGGCACTGGGTTTACTTGAACTCCCCCCCTGTGCAGAATGTGTGTATGACAGCATGAACTCATTAATCAGTCCACAGTATGCCCTGCTCTAACCCCAGACACACACACACACACACACACACAGTCGTTTCATTCCCAACACATAACTACACATGCACTCACAAACACATGCAGTCCTTTACAGTCTTGCATCATTCACCTTTTCAGACACACACGGTAAACAAGCCTTTTGAAGATGTCCATGCCCTGCCTCCTACATGCTCACATACATAATTACACACGTCATACACAAACTCTCACACATACACGCACACACACACACGCAGTGCTCACACAGCTGGTGCTTGTGTGCAATGAGGCCTGAGGAGTGAGAAGTTACCCATCTGCAATATGTTGCAAATGGGTCCAGCATCTCTGCAGTGTGTGTTGTATGTTGTACTCAGTGTTGTACTCATGTTTTGTGCATCTGTGAGCATCATGGGACAGACTGCACAGGGACTGGCTATAGCTCACAAATTGTGTTGTGTATATAAATATATACATATATGAGTGTGTGCGTATGAGTGTGTGCTTATGTGTGCATGTATCATTTGTGCTTCAGTGGCTTCTACAGCTGCTGTCACTCAGTTCACCATACTCTCCAAGGTTTACACGTATGGATGTGCACTGATTGTGTGTGAATGTTACTGTGTGGAAATATTTGACAATGTAAGAAAACGTTTCTTAAATGCTTGTTGTATATACTTGTACATTCCCAATGACATACAACACACTGCATACAGACGCAGAAGCCATTTCTATATATTTCAGATTTTCATATGTTTGACCACCAGCAACACATAGCGGTTTTTAAATCTCCAGTTTCAACATGTTGTCTAAATCACTTAATGTTTTTGTTGATGTGGAATAAATATTTTTGTACACCCAGTATACAGAAACATAGAAATGTGTCAATTTATTTAAAACCAAAGAAATTCCCTAAATTTAAGGATTCAATTTTTTTATTTTTTTTTTATCCCCTCAAACTGTGTTTTGGTCTTTGGTGGAAATGACAATTATACCATACACCCTTCATAAAACCCCTGATGAAAATGGCGGCTAACACCATCCTGTTATTATTTAAATACATCAGTTTATTTTTAGTAATGTGTTATTGGTAAAGCCTGCGCAAACGTGTGTGAATGCTGACATGAGTTGCAAAACTGCCAAAATACTTAATAGAGGCTTAACAGGCACTACTCAAAGGCTGCACAGATGTCACCTAGACTGTGTTTACATCAGCTGTATTGCAGTGTAATGACCTGTACATGTCTGCATGTGTTTATCCATGTGCACGCATGTGTGTGAGTGAGGGTGTGTGTAGCAGTATTCATCTCAATGTGGTGACAAATATCTGTTCACACACATTCTCCTTCAATCTGGGGACAAAAAAAGCTGGTGAACAACAACAAGGTAAACCACTGAAGATTTAGAATTACCTGGGTCTGATTAAGCTTTAAATTCGCACATGTAGCTGTTTTGGTTAAGGTCAAGCCTTTAGGGGACAAATATGAATCAACACAATGTCCTCACAAGTTTCTAAAACAAGTGTGATTTGGGATGCATGTGCTGAATGAGGTAATTAGCCTCTCACAGATCTTTACATGAACAATGATGTATTACATAGTCCAATCATCATCATCATCACCACAGTGGTAGGGCAAATTTGTTGGCCTTTAATTGACAATGGGCCACCACACACATACGCACGCACGCACACACGCACACAGTCAGGCTAAGAGCAGAGAAAAGACTTGCCCTTAATTAGGAATCCTGTCAAGCAAAACATCCTGTGTGTCCTTTGAAAGCTCACACTGCCTTCTCTCATACTCTCTCTCTCTCTCTCCACACACACACACACACACACACATATATATATATCAAATTCAAATCACATTTTTTACCTGCAGAAAAGATGAAAAGTTGTCTAAGGTTTCAGGAATACTGCATGAGTGTGCTAAGGTTTTATTTTACTGCACACCAGGCTTGTTGCACAGCAGTAAATAGCTATACAAATATAAACAATGGAGCAGAGCTGTGTGTGTTTATAATGGGGGGTTGTTCTGCTGCTGTTGAGGCTCCACTCCAAAGCAGCGTATCCTCTTTTATATGTGCATAAATATACACAGAAATAAAGCTGAAAGGTAAATTTACTGTTTCTCACTCCTGAAGTGTAAGTGATACCAACCTCCTTCTCACAGTATTACAGTAATACATATTTTGTCTCTTGCTAAAAGATCAGGGGCCATAATAAACCACCTTTCTCAAATATTAGCCCTGAATCAGTATTTAAACGGTTTCATGTGAACACAAAGATCCACTTGAAATCCAAGACCTGCCCTGACAAATCACTGCTGTCATGAAAGTCAAACTTGAATATTAATAAATTATCATTAATTGAAAAAAGCTTTAACTGGGGAAACAGTATTAAAGATTATAATTAGGCTGTAATCTGTAGCTATTCTTACAGCAGTTCAGTATTTAACAGTAATGCGCTCACCCTCATAAAGGCTGAGTGAAGGTGGGTGTGATGGAAAAATTACACAGAAAAGGGAGAAAACATCTTATGTGTGTGTGTGTGTGTGTGTGTGCAGCAAGAAAGTGTTCATTTTAATCGAGTCATGGAAACAAAACATGTACACTAAACATCAAAATTCAAGGTTTTCTTTTGTTCTCTCTCTTAAAAATTAATTAAAAAAAACAAACAAACAAAAACACCACACAGTGTTTCCTTTGAGTATCTGAGTATTCTCACCTTTAGGAAGAAACTCAGACCCGTTTCTCTCCGTCCTGTCCTGCTGTCCAGTCCTCGGGATGAGTCCTCCGAGAAGAAACGGGGGAATCCAGTTTGAACCATCCACAGGACTGAACGCTTCTACGCACTGGTAGCGCGTTGTTTTGCTTGCTTCTCGCGTGGGCATGTGCAGAAAGTGTGCATGTATATCTGTGTAAGTCTAGGTGCACTGAGATTGCGTACAGATTGCAAGAGAGAGAGAGAGGATGCGAGCGTTGAGTTACGGGGCAGGAGCCAAACTTGTCGGCATCCCTCCGTCGAGCTGTGCTGATGCGGCTGTGAAGGCACGAAGATGTCCCTGTTACACCTGTGCAGCCTGGCGGCGGTAATGCACTTGCTTTGTCAAGGATGCCCCTTCCCCCTGCGCAGCATCTTCTCTCGCATCCTGCCCGGCTCGCTCTCTCCTCCTAACAGAACGGAGGTCTTTCAATTAATCCTTGTTGCGGCCGCAGTGCACCTCACGCCGTGTCAACTTTCTTCTGCCACTCTCAGCTTTTCTCTGACTTTCCAAATACGGCTCTCTTCATCTCCTCTCTCTCCTCCTCCACATCCCTCTGCCTCTCTCCCTCTCCTCTTTGCCTTTCTTCAGCTCTGCTACCTTATTACGGCGGAAATACTGGGTCCTAAAGCCTGTTGGCGCAGCACTTGACCGTGTGTGTGTGTGTGTGTTTTATGCGAATTACTCCAACGTATTCGTAAGGATAGAAAGGAGGACAAACACGCAAAGTGAGGGCATTTGGCCTTTTCTTACTTCTTTAAGAGGATTAAAAGGGTCAGGGCTTGATTTTGGATTGGGGTTAAGATAGGGATGTAGCAGGGAGGTTTAAGGTTAGCCTTCGCAACACAAATATGTGTGTTCATTGGGATGCCAGTGGGTCTTGGGACTCTGGACAAGCTGCAAATTCAATATCATGCATGCAGAAAGGTGCAAGCAAAAGATGAAAATCTCCTTGATGCTGCTGCATGTAGCAAACACTGAAATGAACAGAGGCGGCAATCAAAACAGAGATGGGGGTTGGTGTTATGCAGTAGCTTTGTGTGTGTGTGTGTGTATGTGCTATTCCAGGGTAGAGGTAGTGAGATGCCCCCCAGCGAGGATGACTCCACTTTGCGTCAGGCCTTTCATGTCCACTTCACCCTATGACCCACTTTGGTCGCCCAGGCCAGCCCACATTAAGCTCTCCAGTCAGAAAAATGACTCAAGATGCAAAAACAATCATCCCTGCTTTGGGCCCAGGCTCGTTTTGCCTCTTCCAGGGGAGGCCATGCGAGATAAAGCTCAGGCATTGCTGGACACCAGCAATCAATGAAATCCACAGGGCTTACGCTGAGTATTTAATGAGGTGCACTGCTCTTAGCTAGAATCCTCCTCCGCCAGATATGGTTTAACCTTTGGGTGTTTTTTTTTTGTTTTGTTTTTTGTTGTTGTTGTTGTTGTTGTCGTACAGTTCTTTCCAGCCGGTCAGCAGAGCTGCAAAGCTGCCTATCTGATGCTCCATTTGTCTTTGGCTGTCAGAGTGACAAGGGGCCTCTCAGTCCATCATGACGCAGGGATCAATACACTCTCCTTAGTCTGAGCACATCCTCCCCCATCACTCCATTTTCCATTGCTTTCTTTCTTACTTCTTCCCTTCACTCTCACTCTCTCCCCTGTAGTTCTCCATCTCTTTCTCGCTCTCTCCTTGCTTCTCCCCCCTCTCTCTGCCCCATTATCTTTCTCCATCTTCATCTCTCTCGTTTCTTTACTGAGTAGCTGAAGCATGCAGAGTAAAGGACAGTGAAGGAAACAGGAGGATTGATTTGGTGGGAGGAGTACAATGAAGGCACAAATGATATTACATAGGGTGAGACCAATGTATGCTCTGTTAATGTCAGACCAATATTGGTTTTACAGTATTAGCAGTGCTGTATAACCCTTATACAATGAAACCCAACCACACAACAACTACTTTTTCTTGGGGCCCCTGAATGAATAACTTAAATTCAATCACCACAATCATGACTGAGCCACAGCTAGAAGCCCCCCCCCCCCCCCCCCCCACCACCACCATCACCACAGTACAGTGATCACTCTGCAAATAAAGAAAGCTCTGAGTCTTTGAGTTTAATAGTTGAGGCCAAGATGGATACTGATGCAATAATGGCTTTCAAAATGGATAGATGGTCAATTTGGATGAACCAGTTTTTCATTTCTTTATGTGTGCATTTCTCATTTCACAAATGTTACTGGAATTCTTGTCTTCTTCAGGCATCGTCACCACCATCCACTCCACAACCTTTAACTTGCAACCCCTCACCTATGTGTGTGTGTTTATGTGTATGTCGCTTACTGCCGTCTGATGTTGAAGGACGTGTCACCAGGTGAGCATAAGACTCTCATCTCCTTACCTGTCCATCTCTCCTACAAGTGGATTTGAGGCTAATGAGCTAACAAGGGATTGAGACAACTTCTGGGTGAAAAGCCAACAACCACCTTACAGCGAGACAGTCACGCAGCAGCATATCTGCATATACAGCACGGTTTTCAGCAAAAACCAGCGTCATCAGACTTTAAATTGAGCTCAGTGACAACATTCTTAATTAGGTGAAAGAAGCTGCGGCAAGGCTTGACATTATAAGTAAGCTTGTGTTTTTACTCTCAGGGCGCTGTGGCAGCAACACCTCTACGTGAATGGCCACCTCAGCAAACCCTGTAAGAGAGGAAGAAGGAGGGAGGGAAGGGGAACTGTAGTATTAGTGGAAAGCCTGAGGTGTTAAGTAGCTCGATAGGGAAACACAGCTAATACAATACTCACTGAGGAGGGGAAACAAAATCACTTTGGAGTTCTAAAACGTAATTATTGCTAGAAAGTGTTCAATCTGTGTGGCAGGCTTATAACATTAGATTTCATTTATTCAGTTCAGACATCTAAACTAAAGGCCGTGCTGAATTGTCCAGGGTGCTCCTCTCTTAAGCCTCCTACTTTTTGTGTGTGTGTGTGTGTAACAGCCTTGGGGGACATATTGATATTTTAGCAAGATGTAATCTATTATCCTTTTTACAGAGAAGGGCTAACAAGAGATCCTGTTTGTGTGCCAAGCACTTTGGGAAGAATGCAAATGCAGCAGCTCAATCTCCCGTCTGGGCTGCACACAGCTGATGAGGGCTGATTTGTGTGTGTGTGTGTGTGTGTGTGTGTGTGTGTGTGTACATGTTGCAGTACAACTGGGTTTTTACACACCACCACAGAGGAAATGAACCCTCTGTACTCCATCTCCCCCATAAAGACAATTCATGGTGAAAGTCAGGGACTCATGACTCTTTCTTTCTTTCTTTCTTTTTTACCATGAATATCTCTCTCCACTTTCTGCCTTTGGAGGCCTGAATTATTTATTGTACATAAGGAAAGCAATGCAAGTGGTACAAGGACAATCAAAATGGAAAGAGCTCAGCATTAGACACACAAACACACCCACACAAATTCACGTTAGGCATCATCACCAACCCACACACATGCAGGTATGTTTACATAAATGCACTCAAACAGGCCTGCGCGCGTACACACACACACACACACACAGAGTTTGAATATGGATGATACATGGTTCAGTGATCGTAGATGCCTGAAAAAGTGTCATCATTTACATGCTCTGAGATAGCTTTGGTTTTCTATATTTGGAGTGTTGGTCTGCCTGAATTAACAGGGGAGAGAGACCTAAGGGAAGACAGAGAGAGAGGGGAATAGAGAGAGACGGGGAGGAGGGGTGAGGTTTTCTCAGGAGGAGAGAGATTAATGTACCAGTAAATTGATTATACGGCTCGCTGTGAGGGGTACAAAAAGTGATGCACTGTTGAGTGGGAGAGTTTGGGGACCAACAAGTCAAAACAGCAGCTTGCTGTGATGTAAACACTTCCAGCGGGATCACAGTTTCATCACCACGGTACCTGTGATTAAAGTGTAGCATTGATGGCATCAATAGGATCTTTAGATAAAAAAGTGTCTATCAAATGATGTTTTCTTTATTACATGAGATGAAGACTCTGGATTTAAGGTTGTTACAGCTAAGCTATTTTTAACAGTCAATATTAAAGTACTGAAATGAAAGGCCTTCAACCATCAGTTATAAATAAGTTGGCACATTACTGACTTCAGTTTACATAAGTCCCAGTCACATGATAAACAAAGCCCACAGAGGAACACTTGATCATAGTACTTGATCAGGTATAATGGCAAACTGCAAACCACTCCACTGCAATGTTCATTTTACCAGAGGACCCTGATTGTGTACTTGCAAGTGAGATGTGTTTGATGTGTGTCCATATACTTTGCAAGTGTTGGAGCATCCTATTTTTCATGCAGGAAATCAGTTAAAGGAATAGTTCAACATTTTGGTCAATACACTAATGATTTTTTACGTATTGTGACATAATGTATAATCTGTTAATTAATGTGCTTTAAAGGTGCTGGTATGCTGCCAAAATGGCTGCTAGCCTGGCTCTAGCTTAATTTTTAACACAAGACTGGTATAATGGTATCGTCTCAAAAAAAGCAACTCCCCAACTCCTCTTGCAGGACACAACAGACAAAACCCTGACTCTTGACCTTGAAGCAGCATCAGCCAAAGTTATGAGATGGTTTCTTCTGCAATGTGTTTGGCCTCAGAGTGTGTCAAGTTATTAACTGTCAAAGTTCACCATGTAATGAGGAGGATGTGTGTAAAACCTTTTGTAGTGAATTTAATCCTCAAGATAATCTGTGTTAAGAAAGTTGGATACAGTGTATCAGAGTCAGTCTTCATGCTGCCACAACTGCACTTCTGCAACAAAAATCCCCTGTTGCCCTGTTGTCTTAAACTCAAGTCTATAAAATCTATTTCAATGTGTGTGTGGCAGCATCTTAGTGTAATCTTGAAGATAAAGCACGCACAGTTGCACATGATAGCACAACACAGAAGTAATGTATACAGCTATGTTTTGCGGAAACAATGACTGTTGGAAGTGTGCTGAAGTGGAGTGGCTGGAATACTTGAAATTTATTCTAACTGACACAGTTTAAGCTGACCACAGCTGCAGGACTTTTGCTATGACAAACTTTTTACAGCCATACTTCATCGAGGTTTGATGCCCAAGACAGATTTGGGGTCGAGTATCAGTTTACTAGTTGGGCATATAGAAAAACCAGACAGGAGAGATATGAAGAGTGTCCAGGAGGTGACCACCAAAGAGTAACAGTCCTGTCCACTTATTGATGGACACCGCCTCCCTGGCTCGCCTAACAGTGATTGCTTCCAGCAGCTCGATCCTGTTGAACAGGGACTGAGCTTCCAGAGGATTATTCATCTGTCCTTATCTCTTGCATAGTCACAGCTGTTTCTATTCTTCTAACATCCATCTTCATGAAAGATGAGAGCAGACAACACCAACCTGGAACAAACCTCGACCAGATGGTAGGTGTAAGGTATTAAGAAAATTATGCTTATGGATGAAGTAAACATGTAAAATTTAAGAAAAAGAATGAGAAGAGACTAAAGTGATATGCATGACAAATAAAAAATGTTTTTTTTCTATTTTCCTTCTCACAACAAGTAGAACACAACCTTACAAATGACTTACCTTTAAGTGACGTATACATTAAACATTATATTGTTTCAAGCACGGACCATTTTTAATGTCAATAAAAATGTTTCAATGTGCTTTTGTGCTATTGTAAACACCTTGAACTGGTTGACTGAACATTAGATAAGTTAATTTTTCAGGGTGAAGAAATGCTGTAAGCCACACCAGTACAACGTAGAGTGTTTCTAAGTCTCAATTATAATATTTTTATTTTTATTTTTACCCCTTTCATCACTTTATCTCCTCAAACCATCCTCCATATTTAGAAATATTAACTTTGTTTTAAACACAGGCGGAAACAGCTACAAATCTCGACTTTACTGAAACCAAAAGTTCTAAGAACAGTACCATAATAGGTGTGGTAAAACATAAGGTAAGCAAAGTATGCAAACAAGTCCATTAACAGGTGAAAACTGAGAGGTAAATCTTTGAAGCAAAAAAGAACCAGAAACAAAAGGTAAAGCCTTTTCAAAAGCTAAATTTGTAAGAACTGTATTTGAGACTGAATGCTGCAGAGTAAGCAATTGTTTTTTAGCCATAGTATATGTGTACAAGCGTGGCTCTAGGTCCAGACTGAAATACTGCAAAATAATTCAAGAAACTTTACATGGAAATTCAAGTCCCCTAGAGGATAAATCCCATTGACTTTGGTGGTCTCTTGATTTTTCCTTTTAGACCCACAACAACTTTTTTGGCTAAAATGCCTCAATGGCATTTACTGTCCCACTGGGTGATTTATGATAACTTGATTATTCTGTGACTCTTTCAACAAGTGCCACCCATCAGGTCAAAATTCCCTTTCGCTCCTTACTTTGGCTTATGACCTCAAAGACCTGCAAAACTATTGACATTTCCATCCGCTTTCAGCTTTAGTTTGTACTTAGTGCTAATTAGCATACGTTAGCATGCTAACATGATGGTAAACATAACACCTGCTTAGCATCGGCCATGGTAGCAATTTCACTATAGGCATGCAAACTGTATAACATGCTGACTCAGTATTTAGCTCAAAGCACCACTGATGTGCTCCTAGTACAGCTGCACATAGCTGCTATTGTTATTGTAGACTCTTACTCTTGTTTCTTGTAGGTATACTAACAATATGAGCTGTAATTGTTTTCACAGCAGGCATGTTACAAACGCTTTAATTTCAGTACAGTGGACAGCAATGCACAGAGTTGCCTGATGCAGAGGCCTCATTGTTGGCAGCAGTAAGGCAGACTGCACTATTTAACTGAGGTCACCACACAAAATCATGATATTACACAACTCTCCTCTGCACTCGACAGTCTATTGTCCTCTCTCGCTCCCTCATTTTGTTTGGTGCCCTGCAATATGTTTTTTTCCCAGATGCAGCAAAAATTTCCCTAGTCTTCCTTCTTTTATTCATTAACCTCACAGTGAACTGAAACAGCACCTCGTTATAACATCTGAAAGGGATGGTGGAACAGCCACTAATCAGATCAGACAGCAAGAAAATACCAGAGCATTCACACATACCATGGCATACTCAGCACACACACACACACACACACAAACACGTGCACATACACCGAGAATTTCTGCTGGATTTTGATGACTATAATGAAATTGTGGTAAATAATGAAATAAATGCTTAAGTGGACATTTAAGGGGATTAGATGTGCAAAGTGAGAGGGGAGCCTTGATGAAGAAAAAGCTCAAGTTGAGTCATTCATTGCGTACTAATGTAGTGGAGAGAGAGGGAGAGAGAGAGAGAGAGAGAGAGACTGAGGAGAGAAAGAATAAAAGAGAGAGAGAAATCAAGAAAGATACAGCAAGGGAAACATCCAGAGAGAGAGGATGAGAGAGGAAGGGGTTGCAGGCTTTTTGGCAATTAAAGTGATGAATACTCTCGCACCAAGGAAGTGGTGGGGTTGGGGTGGTGGTGGTGGTGGGGTAGTGCTCGGTTAATGGAGCCAGATTAAGAATAATTGCTGCTCGAGAAGTCTGTCTGTAAAGGACTCAAGGAGGCTGAGAACACCCAGAAGAGAGAGGGGAAAGGAGACAAGAGTTAGATGCAAAGGTTGTTTGCACAAAGCGGTGATACCCAGAGAGGATATTGAAGCTGGGAGGGAGAGGGGGGAGAAGGGTGGGGTGGGGTGGGGGTAGTGGATGGATGGAGAAGGGGAGAATGGAGAACAACGTAAAGTGACAGAGCTTTTTCAAGTACAGGGAGCAAACAAAGGCTTTTATGAAAGTTTCAACCGCTTTGCCCCTAATTCCCTCCCACCCCAAATCCATTCTTGGCATTTGTCCTGATTGTCTCTTTAATATAGACCTGATCCAGGAATCTGAGTATCACTACAGCAGAGAAGAGGCCAAATATTTGAAGTGCACTTGTTTGTCAGAAGAGTGATCAACACATCCTATTAGGTTCCAGTTTTATTCATGTTTAACTTCTAGAGCATAGCACTAAGACTTAAAGCAGGGAAAAATACACTATGGTTTTTAGGAGCATTAGTTTATGCATTAGGCTACAAAGTTGCCAGCAAAGAAAACATTTGTAGAAGCCCTGTCCTTTCAACTGAATAAATCCCAACTGACTCTTGAACATCAAGTCTTTGTTTGATGAAATTAATAGCTTCAGAGTTCTGGTCTCTGTCTGGTTTTAGTATCGATGCCCAACAATTATATATCTCAGCTAACATCACCATGCTGCGGCAATCCCACAAACATTTGCATCAAGCGATGATTACATTACCTGTACTATTAAATGTTAGCCATACATGTTCCTCCCCTGATAGCCAGTGAGTCAAACTGCTATTTCATATTTGTCTTCTCTCTAAAAGTGGCTGCAAAGAACTACTGCACCAAGGAAAAAGATTCACAACTGTAGCTATGGATGGAAAAATGAGGGGAAGTCTAGTCTCTCTGCACGCCCTGCAATGCTTGGATCCAACCTTTATGACCCACACTATACACAGTATCCATTGGGGACACATTTATTTGACGTCTTCCCAACAGAAATTCTGGGCAGAGAGAGGAGGAGGAAGAAGGAGGAGAGATGAGGAATGACACACGACTTCGGTGAGAGCTTTATGAGTTCGCCTCGTGGGAGCCAGACAGAGAGAAAAGAGGGGAGAGAGACGAGGGACTTGGTGCCAGCTCACTTTAGTATCTTGGGGGAAAAAGAGTGAGGAGAGTGTAAGAGACGGGGCAACTAAGAAACAAAGTGAAGGACACATGATGACAGAGGGATATAGGAAAAGGACTGGTCCTGGTTTTGAGAAGAGGAGGAGGTTGTAGAAAGATGGCAGGGTTTTCACCAGCATGTCCCTGCTTAGCCTGCATTTTATGGACTTGTCCTGAAGGCCTGAAATATTTATTAAAGTGAGGAGTGGCAGAGAAGAGGGCAGCCAGGCAAGCTCTGATTAACTAGGGAACGAGGAGGATACACTTATTATTCATTATCGCACAGAGTATATGGGGCAGTATGGTTAGAATAGCCGAGGGTAGGGAAAGACAGAGAGAAACAGAAGTGAATGACATTTTGAGGCTGCTTCTTCCTCCCCTTTTTGCATATTTACATTTTGTTCACTCTGCTTCTGTGTGTGCCCTTGATGCAGGGAAGCTGGTTGACCCAGTGGTTCCCGTTTCTGCAGGCCACGGATCCGTCTGCTCACCCTCAGCCGCCTGATGGCGGAGGGCGTATGCAGAAATGCAGTGCTAACACATGTGCACACACGCAAACAAAACCGCACACGTGCCCACACACATACACATTCACACACACACACATGCAGGGTCTCCCTCCAAGGCAGTTTGCTGGCTGTCATGTACAATACTCACAAATATAGGGAGACATCAGTCCTGTCCTGGTCTGCACAGTTGGAAAACAGACATGGCATGCGGTGTGATTGCATCCGACACCCAACTGTTGTCGCAGCCATGTAGAGCCACAAAGACACACACACATACACACGTTTGTTGTCCCTAAATAATGAACCACGGATCTTGTTGGAGATCACATTATGAGATACTCTCTGGTTGCTAACGAACCAATCTCCTCAGAAGTATAACCAGAGGGCGCCTGTTCATCACTAAAGGCAAAAGCGATACAACATTGATGACCTGTGGGTCCTTTGCCATCTTAAGACAGAGGCATCATATAACCTGAATATGTTCAACAATGTTCTGTATAAGTGAAAGTAAGCCCACTTTTAATTTCAACTCCATATTCACAAACAGCATAAAACGAATCTTCCCCATATTTGATTTCTTCTGGCTGCCCACTAGAACAGATGTCAGATTAAACCAAGGATTCTACTTGCTGCCGCCTAGGCAGGTATACTGGCGGTTATTTGACATGGTTATAGTTTATAGATTATCTGCATTCCCTCTCTGCATCCTTGCACTCAAAAAGAAAATCATGTGGGGCACGAGAAAGGTATTCCATTCTATCACACTTATTTCTCTTCATTCACGGTCCTACAGTGTCATTGTCTCAGCCCTCTTACCGGAGTTCCAGTTCTGTTCTTACTTCATGGCAGTAGCCCATCTGCTTTTAAGTGCTCGCGTTTATTGAAAGCAGGAGCCGAGGGTCGCCGCCTGGTCGGGCGTTTGACCTTAAGGGCCAAAGAGCGACTCCAGGCAATGACCGCACGCTCAGCAATCACAGTGCGGGTGGGTGGGGTGGTGGGGCAGGGAGACAGAACTGAACGCAGCAGAATGAGAATGATAAAATAAAATGTGCAACCAGGCCGCAGACTGGGCGAGTAATCAGGTTCCTCCACGCTCAACCAGCTGGCTGCAGACCACGCCAATAATAATGTTTTGTCCATCGGCATGGGGTTTCAATGAGGTACCAAACAGAGTTCTGCTTGAACAGAATCACTTGTTCAGCACAAAACTCTCCAATGCTGTAGATACGATTTCTTTCTCCAGTACAACACTGTCGAAGAGCAACAATGAGAAGCAGTGCTTTTGAGCATGACTGAATGTTCGTGGCCTTGTGGGTCTGATTAAAATGTGCATGGTGGCAAGTCTGGGATTCAGTGATCAGAAAAAGAGAAACATCTACACACAGAGTAATGAATTCTAACCCAAACAACCCGGCTATAGGTACATCCTGAGGAGATACTTCATTTTCATTCTTAACAACAAACTTAAAATGTATATATTCAAATACTTTTAAAGCAGTTAAATGTCAGGGTTCTTAAACATTTTGGCTTGTGACCTTAAACAGAATCAACAGTCCATCGCCATGCACAGCATCTGTGACTTCAGAGCACTTACGCAAAGTGTGATAGTTTTCTTCTCGCACAGTTTCATCTTGAAGAGGCTACTTCATTCAGACAAGCAATAAAAATGATAATGTAAAGCCAGAAAAGAGACAATCTGGGAGAGCAAAATTTTTTTTCTCATCGCCATTCCTTTTAATAATCCTGGGACCCCCAGGATTTCATTTCAACTGCAGTGTTGGAAACCATTGATTCAACATACTCCTCTGTGGAAAGGCTTACAGAAATGCTAAGGATAGCAGTTTCACGAAAAAAATCATCCTCAGCCCTTGAAGTGACTCTTATTCATCCTCTCACAGAGATGTTATCTTGTCCAGTCGAATGAAACCACAGTGATAAGAAAATTATTGGTCCACCTCCTTAAGAGTTGTTAGCTGGATCAAGAAATATAATGTTTGGGAGTAAATAAAGATGAGACTTAAGGAGTGCTTTTTGCTGTGCTTGCCTCTTTTTTCACCAGGGCTCCAGTCAAGGCCAGAGGAGATCTAACAGCAGAATATGTAAGCTGCCACGGGGCCAGTGGACAGTTCAGCCCACCTCCCAAATCACCTGAACAAACACCATTAGCTCACCACAGCTACTCATCACAGTGTGTGTGAGAGGAGTTGTTAACGGCACCAAGTATACTTGTTTCATCTACATGTACCTAAAAGGAAAAAATTGCGTCATTTCAAACGACGTTGACACTAATTCTCACCAGAATAGCATACAATGCTGGTGTTTTCTTAATACCGGTGGGCTGAGATAGTCAGCAGATCAAAAGCGTTTGAGTCAGACTTAATTAAAAAGCATAATCGTGGGTGTAGTTTTTAGCAGTTCTTTAGTACCACTTATGCACATGAAAAAGCTAACTCGATCCGCCACACAGCAGTCACGGTGTGGTAAATAGAGGAGGAGAGAGGAGAAGGCAAGAACAAATATAACGTCTACAAAGAACAAACAAAGTACTGAGAAGTCTATAACAAGACAACACAAGGAATGATACAGCATGGAAGAACAGCCGTGATAAAATGGTAATGTATCATAATAGTTTACATTAGCTGGTGGTATATAAATTCCATACAAAAGTTGAGACCATTTTAGATTATACAGTGTCATCTGCTGGCCGCAGAATTTTATGTATTTTAAGCCACAAACAAATAATCAGAATAAACATTTATAGTGGAACCCATAAACATATAATCTATTTATTTTTGAATATTTTAACATTTGGTCGATTGAAACAATGGTTGGAAAAGAAAAGAAATCAGAATAAAAGGTTACACTGAACACTGATAACATAAGCAAACCAGAAAATAAAACATCATCAAATACTACCTGCCAAATGGTCAGTCATAGTCATAGAGAAAATAAAGAATTTTTCAAACATATCGTTTGTATAGGCATAAAAATATATAACAAATGACCAACATATGTAGGAAGACGAAGCCAAGTGAGAAACAAAACCAACGCTAGAATTTGCTGTGGCTGATTGAAAAATACTATGTAAAGTCTACAGCCACATTAGTAGGAAAACATCATAGTTTGCCCAGAAAGTCAGAAATGTGGTTGATATTAGGATCAATCAGCCACTGTGGTCAGAAATATATGCCTCATACAATTGTTCCAGTGGCCATAGAGACTAACCCTCAATATGTAACCCAATACAAACAGTGGCAAATGACATCAAGGGTTTGAGAAATATTATAAAGAGGAGATATACAACACCACACTTTTATATGAGTACAATGCTTCTTTGATGTAGCAGCAGACAGTTTTGTCTGTAATGAGTAGGTTGATTTTGCTTACACACACAGTGATCTCATTGACGAGTGGATCTCAATATCAACAGCCACTGTTTCCATTCTGATGTAACCTGAAATAATGAATCAAAAAATACCACCCCACACTAAGTAGGAATCTGTCCCTCAGGTCAGGACAGGCAGAAATAACAGAAAGGTTTAGCACAGTACGCTTGTAGCTTTAGTAGGAAATATCCTCAACAGCAGGGCTAGTGCAAATGATGTCATCTACAAAGATTGCAATCACGCCAGGGCACAAACGGTCACTGGTATCAACTCTCCTTGAATGACAGATCAAAACATTTTTATGCTTTGCAGCAAGAGTGTTTTCATGATCACACAGACAGAAGCCTTCAAAGAACAGTGAAGCCGTAAATACAGAGGTTTTGAGACAGTCCTGGATCATGTTCACCAGGGCGATCATCAAGAGGCCGCTTAGCAGAGAGATTTTGTCGAACTCGAAAAGCTTCAAAAACAAAATTAAAATTAAAAAATAAAATCAAAACACAAGAATCTTTTTTATCTTGAAGAAACAGCATTGGTGGTGGTAAGAACATTAGAAGTAGGGCTACAGTGTTTATTATTACCCCAAAGTAGTTGTTTGGAACAAATCCTCCTGCCACAGAGTGAGGCCCACCTTAGCTTGACCCCTGTACTGTAGGATAGTGACCATGTCTCCTTCTCAGTTTCTGTGCCTCGGCCAGCTGCCTGAGCCGGTAGTCCACAGAGCAGTTCATCACCCCATGGCTTCCTCTTCCCAATCTCCTGATATATGTAGATAATATAGGATATATATATTTACTGTGTGTTATTATTACATTTTCTTACATAAAAGCCTAATGTTTCCAGATCAACGCCAATGAGTACATGCAAGGTTTGTATTATGCTCTAAACACTTATAAAAGAATCTCAAATCAGTGCCACTCAGTAAATAAATAAGCACAAAACTCCCATATGTTTAAGGGCCTGCCATGACAGCAGTAGCTCCTTGAGCATATACAAACCCCATCTGTCTTCTTTATGTCACTGTGAGAGAATTTACCAGAGCAATAAATGTAGACTTACATTCTTTACTAGACGGAGATCAGCTGTGCCATCTGCATACGTGTGAATGCACAGATGGAGATTAAGCTTTGAAAAGACATTTGAACGCCAGGTAGAGTAAAAAATATGGCAGATATGTCATGATGTTATGATTCATCTTCTATTATGGCACGATTTTAGTACACCCCTGTGACACTGTAAATAGCAAGGAATGTTCTGGTGATTATTTTTTACACCTGATCTAGGAGCACCTGAATGCACCATTAGTTCTAGGGAAGCCTATTTCCACTCAATGTGAAAAGTATCCTTTAAGCCGTTGCAAAATGAGACATTTTTGAGTCAGTATTTTGAGAAAGTTCCTCGCGACGACTTACTGATCCGCAGTAAGTCATCGAACGGTATCTGCATCAAATGTCATTGCTGTTAACTTAGAAGTTTCCATGCATAGTGACTGATGGATTAAAAATAAAGGACCAGTTACTGCAGATAGTTACCACTGCTCACAGACAGCGGAGAGAAAGGAAGAAACAGTAGAACTGTGAAAATGTCATCATGCATAACAACCCCTGAGATGTCAAGGCATAGGTTTTAGATTACTTGCTATTACAGGACTCATGTCTGTGATTTTAAAAAAGAAGGTATAAATTAATAGGAAATGAGGACTGATGAATACATATATGATGATTTTGAACCTACAGGAGGCTATTGATGCTGAGCCTGGCACCCAGTGTTTGCCAAGGATGGAGACAAGAACAGGAGTAGCAGATCAGCTACAGGATATCAAGCAGGTCTGAACTGAATAGCACATTTTATTTACTTCGAAAATTTATACCAGTCATCAGGCACATTTACCACTGGTTTCAGGTGTCTTTCATGGTGAAGACATAACTGTTGTGATTTCTTCATTTTAATCATTAATAGCAGGGCAGTAATCGCAAACCCTTTCACCACCTTTCTAAAACTACTCAAATCAACATTTAAACAAAGGCAAACTGACTCATCAACACAATTGTTTTTTTAAAAACTTTATTTTAAATGGGTTTTGTTATCTTTACATACATGGAGAATAGCTTTTATTGAGTTTTAAACTATAAAGGCTCTGAAAAAATATTTTCTAGTCACCTCTTGCAACAAGTTTTCTAGTCTGGGTTCACAGAGATTTTATATTTTATGTCTTTTCTCATCGTTTGAAGTGAGGACTCCTGCTTGGAATAAGGTGATGTCACCATTTTTCACCCTGTGTTCGTTAAAATATTTTCCAGATCGGGATGAGGGAAACAGGAACATCACCATGGCTAAAGCCAACATTACGGCCCAGCAACCTCACTGTTCTGGTAAAAGAAATTATTATGGATTCAGCATTATTCAAAGACTTCATAGAAAAGACAAGCAAACAATGAAACTATTTGGTTATTGTTTTATTTAAGATGATCATCAACAGTCTAATGCACCTCTGATCTCTCCTGGCCTTCAGGCGCCTCAGGTGACTCAACAGGGATCAGTTTGCGGTGACAGGTGACCATCGAGGTGATAGCAAGAGCAGGAACCTCCCGCTTTGAGGCTGGAGCGAATGGCGATTTATTCAGGAGCAGCAACTCCGTTCCTGCAGCATGATCCTCCGAGACCGGGCACCAACAGGCCCTGAACCGACCAGGACTTCGCCGTGGAAAGTGCTCTGTCTTCGAAACATTATTTCCGCAAAGCAGTTATAAAGACCAGTTAATTTAAAGCTGAACTGATAGCAATATAATGCTCTTAAATCCGGCATTCATATGACTGGTATGCAGCTGGGTCTACATACATGCCGCTGAGATAACTACTTTTCAGGCATTTTTACTATGTGTTCATGTTTGCGTGTCAGGTGTGAACCAGATGTGAAATAACAGGTCTGTACAGCCAACGTGACTCGGACGGTTGGCGATCAGTGAGCTGAAGATCGAGTCCTTTGCACTCAGGTGACTGATCACAAAAACTGGTTACTAGATACATAAAAGCATTTCTGCTCACTTTCACCATCATTTCCTGCTGCTTTCAAGTTGTAAAATATTTTTCTGCTCAGCCTGTGGTCAGGACACGGCTAAACAGGAGAGTCGGCACAGCTGCCCTTCGTTCAGGTCATTCCAGGTGAAACCATCAGAGCATATTCTGTAGATACCACCTATTATACAAAGTGCATTTTCGCGTTGGCAACGGGCAATGGTGGCAGGATGGTGTATTGGTCCCCAGTGAAGTCTGGTGATAATCTGTATTTATTTATTTTCAACAAATTTCCACAAAGAAACCAAAACCATCACTGAATGTTCATTACAAAGCATTGTCTGTGAATCCAAAGCCAGATATATTCATTCCTCTGTGCAGCAGAGCTCCCACATTGGAGATGAAGTGAATTGTGAAAATGAATTGTCGGAGCCCATCCTCCCCCCTGACCAGTCATAAATTCTTCCTGTGAAAGGGCAGATATGACAGTAGCTAAACAGTATTCGAAACAGGATTGATCTTCATGTTGGTGCATTCTTCACACCCCTGTCAGAGCTGTCAAACTCCTCCAAGCTTTCTGACGGCAGACTTGACAACATTAACATCTTGATTTTCTATTATGAATGAGCATCTCTGACTGGGAAGACAGCACACATAGATGGACTCCTATTTTTAAAAAAATCTGTGATGTAAATCTAATTATTATGATTAATCACTCTGAGGTCAATTACTTTCATTAAAATTCATTCTGGACCTAATGGACAGTGAAATGAATAAGATTAAGCTCATTCCCTGCGTATATGACAGTCCATCTGTCTGTATTACACACACAACACTTAGCTATAATTCAAATATTTACCCTAAGAAAAGTAAACATGAGTCAGTGTCATCTCAGCTGACATTTGTGATGAGACAGTTTTCAGATTATCACCAAATGAATTCACACTGAAACCATTAAATCTGTGCAAACCAAACAGGAAGAGAAATGCCAAATAAAGTTGAAACATAAAATTACTGCAGCTACACACTATTAAAGAATGACAATAGGGATCTTGGGGTAACATCAAAGAGTAGTGGTAGATTGCCTCAACACTTCCGCTCCCATAAATTATACAAACTTCAATTGTCTACAAGAGAAAAAATGCACTTAGAGCATCATTTGCCATAAAGTCACTAATACCCATTTTCCACTGAAGAGAGGGCATAATCCAGATTCATGTTTAGTGACATGCAGAAAGAAACCAAACATAAAAAAATACAAATAAACAAAACCCCTCAAAAAATCAAGCAGGAAATAGTGATTAATGGAAAAATAAAAGTTGAAAGTTAAAAATAACCTTGTTGAGTTCTCGGTTGATTTTCTCTGGGCTAAACTGTTCAAGAAAGTTCCTGAACTGCAGCGCATCGATGGCCACAATCTCTGTGCATCTTCTCTGCCAGCTATCTCTGAAACAAATCAGAGAGGCAGTTTTACATACAACAGAACAACTGGGCTTAAAGAAAGCATGCGTTGGGACATTAATTTAGTGCAACTTTTCCATTTTATGAAAGAAAATTCACAATATCTAAAGCTTTGAATGCCTGTGGACAATGATAAGATATGGAGATTATGAAAATTTTCAAGACTAAGCTACTGGTGAGGTTGTATTTAGGCTCAGTAGTGCTTTGAGTTAAATGCTAAAATCAGCATGCTAACATGAGTTTATCTAATTAATTAAATGTCTTTAGTTTTGCTGGTATTTGGCTTTAACACCAAATAATCACACAATATTCACCAGTCAGTAGGATTCATCATCTGCAGACCATGAAAATGTGATGGTAACCCATCCAATAATCCATCCTATATTAGTCTATTCAAAAGTGATGGACAAAATGAAACTGCCTTCCCTTTAACCAAGAGGCTAGCGTGGAAAAACTGATTGTAGGGAAAGTGCCATAAATACCTTGGAGTTGTGTCCTGGTGGATGCCACCCCATTGGTAGGTCTGAGCATAGCCAGTGTACTTACTGTACTGTTGTGTACCTGGTAATAACAAACAGGCATATGAGTACACAGCTCTGCAAGGCATTAACACATTGATCTTGATTTTTAAACATGGTCAGAATTAAATAATACTTCCAGTTAGGCATATAAAATCCAGTTTAGCCACCAGGGATTTCAATTTTGGCATATTAATCCTCATATAATTAAAATAAATGTTTTTTTTTTCATTTTGACAGACATTGATAAACTCTAAAATGACTGCCACTGATATATTATTAGTGGTGAATAAATTATGCTAAATCAATGTGTGGCCAGTACCATACTGTTTAACTGAAAGCATGTGCTCAAATCTACTATTACATCAAAAAATCACACAAAGAAAGAGAATCTTCCAAAACTGGTTACCATTTGAAACATTTGCATATACATCCAACAATACAAACAGATTTAAAGATTCACTGTAAAAAGACATGGTTTACAGGGGGTGTGTCAGTCGTGATTCTGCCTGATGTGATCAGATGAACATGAGCAGCTGTCTTCCAACAAGAGGAAGGTCAAGTTATTTCCCCCCCTTAAAACGAAATGAGACGCAGCGACTGACCGCCAGCCCACAGGGGGACACTCAACACCCGTAGAAGGGAAGCGGAGGGTGGGGAGGCAACAGCACAGTCAAACAAATGAGGCCACAAATTAACTTCCCATTCATTAGTGCTCATTAGTACCTGGCTGTCTAGAGCACTTGCTGAGTTGCTTCACGCTGCAAAGTGAATAAACCAAGTGATTAGTAGCAGGGTCTTGGTCAGCAGGCATTGGGAGCGTACATAGGGGGATGGAATCTCTATTGCACACTCCACTTGACAGGCATTTTACTAATAATCAGCCTTCCTGCGTTAAACTCAGAGCTCTTATGCTACCCTTCTAGTGATGTTCGAAATATAAATAAATAAATAATAAAGCATGTTGATGTCAAAACAAGATAACACTACCGCCATCAAACCAGATGGCCTTATATTAACTATGCATACACCTGACCTTTACTGGTTCTCAAAAAATATCAAACTCTGTGATCATCCATATTTACATTTGAAAGGAACAACCTTCAGGAACAATATAAATTATACTGATTTTTTATGCTACCCATTTGTCATTTAAAACTTATTTGTGGTGGGAAGCTAATCAATCTTGTCTGGTTATTAGAAATTATTTATAGACAACAAATAGGTTGCATAAAAATCAGTATAATTTATATTGTTCCTGAAGGTTGTTCCTTTCAAATGTAAATATGGATGATCACAGAGTTTGATATTTTTTGAGAACCAGTAAAGGTCAGGTGTATGCATAGTTAATATAAGGCCATCTGGTTTGATGGCGGTAGTGTTATCTTGTTTTGACATCAACATGCTTTATTATTTATTTATTTATATTTCGAACATCACTAGAAGGGTAGCATAAGAGCTCTGAGTTTAACGCAGGAAGGCTGATTATTAGTAAAATGCCTGTCAAGTGGAGTGTGCAATAGAGATTCCATCCCCCTATGTACGCTCCCAATGCCTGCTGACCAAGACCCTGCTACTAATCACTTGGTTTATTCACTTTGCAGCGTGAAGCAACTCAGCAAGTGCTCTAGACAGCCAGGTACTAATGAGCACTAATGAATGGGAAGTTAATTTGTGGCCTCATTTGTTTGACTGTGCTGTTGCCTCCCCACCCTCCGCTTCCCTTCTACGGGTGTTGAGTGTCCCCCTGTGGGCTGGCGGTCAGTCGCTGCGTCTCATTTCGTTTTAAGGGGGGGAAATAACTTGACCTTCCTCTTGTTGGAAGACAGCTGCTCATGTTCATCTGATCACATCAGGCAGAATCACGACTGACACACCCCCTGTAAACCATGTCTTTTTACAGTGAATCTTTAAATCTGTTTGTATTGTTGGATGTATATGCAAATGTTTCAAATGGTAACCAGTTTTGGAAGATTCTCTTTCTTTGTGTGATTTTTTGATGTAATAGTAGATTTGAGCACATGCTTTCAGTTAAACAGTATGGTACTGGCCACACATTGATTTAGCATAATTTATTCACCACTAATAATATATCAGTGGCAGTCATTTTAGAGTTTATCAATGTCTGTCAAAATGAAAAAAAAAACATTTATTTTAATTATATGAGGATTAATATGCCAAAATTGAAATCCCTGGTGGCTAAACTGGATTTTATATGCCTAACTGGAAGTATTATTTAATTCTGACCATGTTTAAAAATCAAGATCAATGTGTTAATGCCTTGCAGAGCTGTGTACTCATATGCCTGTTTGTTATTACCAGGTACACAACAGTACAGTAAGTACACTGGCTATGCTCAGACCTACCAATGGGGTGGCATCCACCAGGACACAACTCCAAGGTATTTATGGCACTTTCCCTACAATCAGTTTTTCCACGCTAGCCTCTTGGTTAAAGGGAAGGCAGTTTCATTTTGTCCATCACTTTTGAATAGACTAATATAGGATGGATTATTGGATGGGTTACCATCACATTTTCATGGTCTGCAGATGATGAATCCTACTGACTGGTGAATATTGTGTGATTATTTGGTGTTAAAGCCAAATACCAGCAAAACTAAAGACATTTAATTAATTAGATAAACTCATGTTAGCATGCTGATTTTAGCATTTAACTCAAAGCACTACTGAGCCTAAATACAACCTCACCAGTAGCTTAGTCTTGAAAATTTTCATAATCTCCATATCTTATCATTGTCCACAGGCATTCAAAGCTTTAGATATTGTGAATTTTCTTTCATAAAATGGAAAAGTTGCACTAAATTAATGTCCCAACGCATGCTTTCTTTAAGCCCAGTTGTTCTGTTGTATGTAAAACTGCCTCTCTGATTTGTTTCAGAGATAGCTGGCAGAGAAGATGCACAGAGATTGTGGCCATCGATGCGCTGCAGTTCAGGAACTTTCTTGAACAGTTTAGCCCAGAGAAAATCAACCGAGAACTCAACAAGGTTATTTTTAACTTTCAACTTTTATTTTTCCATTAATCACTATTTCCTGCTTGATTTTTTGAGGGGTTTTGTTTATTTGTATTTTTTTATGTTTGGTTTCTTTCTGCATGTCACTAAACATGAATCTGGATTATGCCCTCTCTTCAGTGGAAAATGGGTATTAGTGACTTTATGGCAAATGATGCTCTAAGTGCATTTTTTCTCTTGTAGACAATTGAAGTTTGTATAATTTATGGGAGCGGAAGTGTTGAGGCAATCTACCACTACTCTTTGATGTTACCCCAAGATCCCTATTGTCATTCTTTAATAGTGTGTAGCTGCAGTAATTTTATGTTTCAACTTTATTTGGCATTTCTCTTCCTGTTTGGTTTGCACAGATTTAATGGTTTCAGTGTGAATTCATTTGGTGATAATCTGAAAACTGTCTCATCACAAATGTCAGCTGAGATGACACTGACTCATGTTTACTTTTCTTAGGGTAAATATTTGAATTATAGCTAAGTGTTGTGTGTGTAATACAGACAGATGGACTGTCATATACGCAGGGAATGAGCTTAATCTTATTCATTTCACTGTCCATTAGGTCCAGAATGAATTTTAATGAAAGTAATTGACCTCAGAGTGATTAATCATAATAATTAGATTTACATCACAGATTTTTTTAAAAATAGGAGTCCATCTATGTGTGCTGTCTTCCCAGTCAGAGATGCTCATTCATAATAGAAAATCAAGATGTTAATGTTGTCAAGTCTGCCGTCAGAAAGCTTGGAGGAGTTTGACAGCTCTGACAGGGGTGTGAAGAATGCACCAACATGAAGATCAATCCTGTTTCGAATACTGTTTAGCTACTGTCATATCTGCCCTTTCACAGGAAGAATTTATGACTGGTCAGGGGGGAGGATGGGCTCCGACAATTCATTTTCACAATTCACTTCATCTCCAATGTG
>BRZM01003498.1:0-45714 GCA_033238685.1 Lates japonicus
AAAAAAAACAAAACAACAACAACAAAGTAAAGAAAGAAAGAGGCCTGAGCTTTGACGGTGCATGTCTGCTCCTGGTTGCTGGGCCAAATTTACAACTCCCCTCAACCCCACCATCACCACCCACACATCTAAAACCCACCAGTCCCTAAACACCAGGTGTAGGAGGCGTCACAGAGCCACATGTCCAATCATGGTGAAGTGGGTATGGCCTGAGGTTTCAGAGGTTAAAGATACTGTATGGAAGAATTTGAAGCAATTAATGTGTGTAAAGATTGTAACGTGACACAAAAAATTTGCCATTCCCCAACTTTCTCCATTGCCGATAACACCCTGTAAAGGATTCTGGTCGAGTTGCCTCACCACAATAAGAGTATTTCTTCTGTGCCACTACAGCACCAGTAGTGTACTATCGTTAGCTTCAGGATGTAGTCTGCCACCATTACAAAATGACCGGCCCCCAGCACAAGAAATACTCCAACACAAATTCCATGCAAGAACAAAAAACAGAAAACCGTATGAAGCCTCTTTGGCCAAAGATGAACTGGACCAATGTTCAGCTTTGGGAATCAAAACTGACCCTGTGCTGGTTCTCTTCCTATTGGACAGGTCAGCTAACATCACTGCAAAGCCTGTGAAATTTACTATGATACTGTGGTTTTAGCTGGCTAATGCTTTCTAGCATTAGTGGTAGCAAGCTACTGCGTTGAGTGGATAATGCCTTCTAATTCATCCAAACTCCCGAAGCTGATCTATCTGATAAACTGACAAGCTTGGTGTTTGATAATTATTTCATCAGCTAACAAACCAACACCAGATCCCTGCAGTGTAGCTAATGGTGCATTCCAGATGTACTCAGAAGTCAGAATTTCTGAATTCCTAGTCATAAGTTTCAAAATGGAACGCCCCCAAAAGTTGGATTCCCAACTCGGAAAGTCGGAGCAACTCTACCAACCCCAACATTAGAATTCGAGCTGGCTGCTACTCAGATCAATCAATAGCAGTGAACACTGCTAATTGGTTTTGTGTTTTGGTAATGGAATGACAAATCAAATGTAATCAAAGCGTTTTTTGCACAATGAAATATGCTGAGGTGTTCTTCAGGTGAAGTGCAGATTTGTTTTCATACACTGAAAGCGCAAGAACAACAAAAGCTTTTCATGTGAGTGTCCACGTCTGTCTGCCTTCTCAACTGGAATGTGGTTCAACCACTGCCTTTCGCTGTAAATGGAACACACCTTAAGGTACAGCTACCTAGCTAACCTGTACTTGCTTGCTCTGTAATGTTCTGGCTGCTACAGAGACTGACAGGATTGGTAAGAACTTTATGGATGCTCGCGCCTGCCTGCTGACGAAGTGCAAGTACATTTGCGAGCAACAGGACACAGGCTGCAGTTCAGTTGATGGCCACAGGTGTCAGTAATAACAAGGGTTTTCGGATTTCGCCATATAGAATCTTTAAGAAGGATGATGTGGCCAGAAATTTTTAAAAAAATGCAGATCCTCAGTAAATCAAGACTGATGCATTTCCATTTTTGATATTTCTAAATCCCATGCTCCTCTACGAGTTGGCAAATTCCTCCAGTACCTCAGGTGCATAAATACACTGATATCAAACACCCTGTTGATCACATCAAAAATGCAGCTTGATAATGCAGTTTCTCTACGGTGTTCACCTGGAGACACAGGAGGGAAGAGCAGGTTTGTCAGACAGTGGCTGATTGATCGCTCGCCTGTGAGGGAACTCTGACTCGTCGACCCACAGAAACAAACATCAAAGCAGGCGTGAGCTGTAATCATACCTCAAAGTAAAAAAAATGCTGCTGATTGCTGCTGTCAATGATGAGCCTGACTGATATGTCTCGCCATAATCTGATTGGACCGATGTCTCAAGACTTGAAATTTTAATTCCAGCTTTTCGTTTGAGGCGTAAAAATCAGGCAACAACACAAGAGAAGTTCACTGCCAACAGCTATAGCTGCTAAAGAGGTAATATCCATCACTGACAGGGAGAAGCTGAGAGACACACAGACGTCTGACAGTAAAGGTGAAAGTCAAATAACCACACATATTACACACAACACACAGACTGAGTTACAAACCAGAAGGTGAAGGAAACCCGTACCAAACTGTCTGAGCTGCTCACTCACCTGTTATTAACCAATTAACCAAATTATTGTAGATGTGAAACCAAACTGTTAGATATTGAGTGGGAAAAACTGTTCACTAAAACCTCCACAATATTTCTGGGTTTCATCATGTGTCTACCAGTTAGAATTTTTCACAATATGCAGTCGATTTGCAGCCTAATTACACTAATAATACTGATAATCAGATTGAACGTCACAGAAACTGTCCAATCAGTGAATTGCCTGTTGATTGGTTTATTTATTAAAGGTCAATGTGAACACAAATGAACCAGAGCTAATGGATCACTTTTTTCCTCTGTAAGGATCAAAGGAGCTGAACTACAGGTGAAGTCTCATGTAAAGAAACACCTCTACCATAGTTAACATGCTCATTATAAGTGTTCATGTGTTTTGTGTTTCCATTTCATGTTTGTTTCATTTACAACCATTTGTTGCTGTCTAAACTGTAATGTTAAGGAGAAAAATATTCTCAGAACTAGAATAAATTGTAAATCCTAGAGGGGAGGTTTTATAATAAATACCGTGGGTTTCTTATCTCTCCTGCACAATCTCTGCTATGTTTTGACAACACCATAACAGGAAAACACAAAGATGATGTAGGTCATAGGTCACCAGGTAATTTTGGCCTCAGGCCTGTATTTTTCTAAGTCAGTAGATGTTTGGCCAGAACATAATCAAAGGCTAATTTAAGAAATGTATTGCTAAAAAAACACAAAAATGCTTTGTTACTGTTTACGTGTGGCACTGTAGCCCACAGTCACATATAACTTGGGATAAATAACTGAACTACTTCTATTTTTTTCATACCAAACATCACATGTCAGCTGTTTCAGAGGTTTGTCCAGCAGCAAGAGAACAGAATATATCTTTCTTGTCATTGCACATTCATAATGAAATTGGATGCTGTCCTACTAGTGCAACATCTGTGTGTAAAAATATGTCTATATAATATATATTAACAACTCTAAAAGCCCTAACTCTAGACACACATACACACACATACAATACATTTCACACTCTGCTGTTTTTCATTGCACATTCCCTTTTAAAACAACAATTGCACACCACCTGTTGACACCTATGGATGTAGGTGAAACAAAAAGGTCCAGGGAATTGGATGAAACGGCCTGAAGCTCAGACTTGATGGAAACCGTAATCTCAGACCAGTGTCTCAAAAACTGAGCTCTTGGGAAACAAGCAGACAACAACCGAACTGTGTGCTTAGGCTGAGACAGAAATAACTGTAAACAAAAATGATCTGAATCCAGTTACAACAGTTAAAACAGCAGTGGGTTCATGTATTTTATAGTTAAAGGCACAGTCCAACATTTATGGGAAATCCTCTGGATGTCAGTGTCATCTCTGTGCGTCCAGCTAGCTTAGCACAAAGACTGGAAGCAGAGGAAACTTAGCTCCACCAAGAGAAGAAAAACCCTTCTGATTTACATGTGTCTTGTTGAATGTCAGAATGAGACGTAGTTTGAGGAGCGACAGTTCCCAGAGCTTCAGTCTTTGAGCTCGGTGAGGCTAAACTCTGTCTGTGAGTCTCTGCTGAGCCTCGTCTGTCGGTTTCCCTTCGGCGCCGTCGGGCAGATCACCAAGAACACAATCTGTCACTAGAGCACGACCGGCTGCCAGCGTCTGAATAAATCATCCGTCTCAGCTAGAGGTGAATCTGTTTGATTTCATGTGTGACCCAAATAACGAGGCTTTCCCCCTGTGAGAGCGTGTAAATGATGCAGTGACAGGGGATAAACCTGTGTTTCTGTGTTTCTGTCAGTCTGAAGGGGTCAACACATGATGTCTGACCTGGTTTAACATGACTCTAGCACATCTCTGAGCTTTGGTCTGAACAGGTAATAATCAAATACTGTAAACAGCTTTTTATTCTATTGCAGAATAATGTCTTGATGAGCTACCAAATCATTTCCGTAGAGAATTCATATGTTGCTGATAATTTCTTATAGTTTCCTTCAAAGGCTGAATGGCAGAGAGTTTGGTTCACTTGGCAAGAATGTGAATTTATTTGAGTTTGTAATGAAGAATTGCTATTTGAATAACTGATATCAGCATGTGTGTTAATACAGTTCATATCATTTTACCCATTCATTTTCGTGTGCAATATTACTTTATATATTCATCCAATGCCAATGTTACTTTCTATGTCATTGAAAGTAACTCTACTAAGCTACTAATCTATTTCTATTGTTTATACACGTTACACTTATACCTTTTTTGTTTTTTCACTTATATTTAACAGTCTCTATTATAGTTTTTATTCTGTTACTGTATTGCATTTGTCACTGTATCTCACTGTATATCTTTTGGAGCTATGTCTGGCATGAATTTCCCTCTGGATTAAAAACAGTACTATCTTATTTAATCTTCATCTTATAAGTAAAAACTTTGTCATATTTGTTGAGTTGCACCACAGACAAACAACAACCTTCTGGTCTAAGTATAAATTTTAGGTCTCCTTTGTAGGTTTATCCATCATTTCTTTCACCCATTTCATTTGCTTAACTACCCAGCATTTAACTAATATGAACTCAGATTAGATTAATTTCAAAATGTTTTATGACAAAGTTGCAGTTTCTTACATCCTAGATTTTATTTTGGTAGTTTTGTCTTTATCTTTTGCAGTAATAATAATAATGATTAGTTTTAATAAGGTAAAAGTCTTCCAGGTCGCCGTGTAGAAGTTCTCTGTCCCCACTGAAACGTTGTTGTTTATTGGTTTGTTTATTATAATGTGTATCAGCCGTGGTGGTCGCAGGCTACTGAGAAACTCCTCCCCTACATGTCTAACAATTAGTCGGGGGTAGGGGTAGGGGGTGGGGGCTCCTGCTGAGTACAACACTGCCTGGGAACGGGGGTGGGGGGGATAGGGGTTTTTATTGCCAATGAATTAGTGTCGTTTTCTTTTCACACACCCACTAACTAACCTCCCTCCTCCTCCCCCCTCCCTGCCCTCTAAATGGTTTGTGGCAGGCGGCTCCGCCCTCCCATAACGCACCTGTGCATGATGATGATGAGGAGGAGGAGGAGGAGGAGGAGGGGGAGGAGAGGGGAGGGGTTGCTCCCTGCAGCCGTCAGGTGGGTTCAACATGGCCGTAAACTGTCGGTGAACTAATGAACTCACAGAGAAACTGATTCACACAAAAACATCACATACTCTCATCCTGATGTTTAACAGTCGATATGTTCATACACAGAGGTTTGAGTCTGAGAGAGAAAACAGCAGCAAAAAGTGATCCAAGTTAAGCAAACATTTAACTGAAATCTGGATGATACAAAATTGACCTTAGCTTCAAAGTGGTACGGCCAAATCAGAATAAAATGTTTGAAATGACATAAAAGGCAGCTGGGTATCTAAAGCCCTGTGCAGAGCATTGTCTATCAAATTCACGATCCTGTGGCCTGCGACACTCCGCAATTGCAGGGTAGCGAGAGGAGCACTTTCCCCTGGTCACCTGTGCTCCAAGTGTGTGAACTCAGTGGGGAGCTATGCATAGAGCTCCATATAACTAAAAAATAAAGAAATTAGTATCTTAGCCTACTCTTTCTGGTATAAGGTGAGGCTGAATCCAGCTCCAGATGTGCTGCTTCACTGTCCCCAGTTACAGTAGACACTTTATGACCTGTTAAAGGCAGGAATCATGTGTCGTTACTCCTTAAAAGATTGCTGTCCTACCTTTAACCTGGCAATGGAGGTAGTCACAGAGCTGAATCAATGTCTGAATAAAAGGTAGAGTCATCATGGTTGGACAGACACCGGCAGACGCTGATGAAAGCCAATCAGGAAGTGAACATGGGCGTCCAGACTGAAACACAACCCCAGAGTTTTCAAACTAAAACAGAGCCAGCAGAGTTTCCACAAGTCTCCATTTTAGGGTCTGGAAAACTCTGGAGTAGTTTGGATGCCAGGCTTAACCATAGCAACAGTGATGCGTTATAAAGCTAAAACGTATTAGCATGGACATAGAGGAGAACCAGGTAACAAAAGTAAGAAATTGATTTTCTCTGAGCTTGTTCAAGTATGATATGTCTGACTGTGTCTGCAGGCAGTAAACGCGACACTCAACCAGTACCATAAAATATCACCCAGATATGAGTTTTATTCAGGAAACTGTTTTCAACAGCAAAACTGTAAATTCACTCAAGCAATCATTTTTTATTGTTTCGTGTGTCATAGACATAATGTATTAACAGATTATTTAGTACTTTAACACATCTTTAAGTTTGATTTGAAGCAGGAATTTAAGGAAATGCAAAATGTTAATGGGCTGATCCATGAAAAAAATCAGTGTGCACTGATCGTTAGGTGCTATGTTCTAAAAATGAAATTTAAACTGAAATTCATATTTTGATATTAAGATAAAGGACATTATGTGTTTGCAGTTACATATTAACAAGGATACTGTCAGACATTTTTAAAAAAAAGAGAGAATATGAAGTAACAACGTGCAACTTCCATTTAAAGTCAAATTATTCTAAATTCAGTTTCTGTCTGTAACAGAATCTTTTAAAATGACAGTCCTCTTCCCTGGCTTACAAAACAGATACACATCTTTTTTTAAGTTAACAGGTTAACACTTAAGTAAATCTGTGTTTTCAAATGTTTGGGCCTCAGTTGTGACACAGTTTTATTATCAGTGTGTATTTCAGTAGTTGTTTGGCCATTAAACAGCTCCTCTTGTATTTGGAGAATGTGTCAGGTGATAACAGACTCTGTCAGGTTTAATGACCTCTGTGTGTTTTTGCCTCCAGCTTTATTTCTCTCTCGCTCTCTCTCTCTCTCTCTCTCTCTCTCTGCATGGCGACTTTAATTTACGGCCCCGTTCAGGAATCTTATCTCCACCGTCCAACCATAAACTAACACCTAACAGCAACACTTCAAAGCCACTGTGAGAGGCCGAGGTGCCAAAAACCAGCCCAGCGCTTTGAGGGGAAAAGATGTGCAGATTGATGAGGTGTCGTAGATTACTGTCGGGAGGAAAGAAACATTTAGAGAAAGAATGGGAGCTGAATGTTCCTCCAGCTGAGGGGGAAAAAGGCCACATCAGGCCTGAGGGGGTTTGGAGGAGTTTTAACAGGAAAACCAGCTTCCACACCAGGACTGAGAAGAGGTCAATCAACACCTCAGGACAGACCAGGGTCAGGAGTTTCAGCTCATCAGGTAACTCACATCAGATAAAGAAAACACAGTGACAGAGTCTTACAGATATTAAGACTCTAAAACAATCACAGATCATATATTGTGCGAAAAGTGACGGGTCTTTATAAAACACTGAATTTTCCACCTGTTCAGACAGGTCTGTGCTTTTCTTCATCAGGAGGAAGAGGAGAGAGGAGGTGAGGAAGGGAGGAAAATGTGAAATGTGGTTCAATTTAGGCACAATGACTACTTGGATAGGGTTACAGAAAGATTGTGGTTTGGGTTAAAATAGTAAAACACACTAAAAGGCCTGACAAAAAGGTCAAAATGTCCACTACAAATGTGGACAACAAAATGATTGTTCAAACTAGCCCTGGAGGAGGTCTGAAATTCATAGGGAGCTGCAGGAATGACCCTAAAACCAGGAAGTTAGCACGTTAGCACTTCCTGTTCCCTCGTCCCAAAGTCGATGGATTTTTGTTTAAATATCTGAAATAAGGTCTGTGGTTTTAACACAACCTCAAGACATTTTCAGGTTTTATTCTATGAAAATCCGTCAGTAAATCCCCCACTCCTGATGTTTGAAGCTTTTACATGTCTTAAAAAAGGCAGTTGCTAACGAGTGTCTAAATGAGACTACAGAGGTTGTCAGGGATGTTAACATGAAAACTGATCTACTCATCAGTCCACCTTTACAGCCTTGTGTTTATACTCACACTCTTTCAAACTATCACTAACTTTCTAAGAAGAAAGGCTTTTGTAGAAGAGGTCAGAGCTAAATTAAATGTTGGAAGCTTGAGACAATTGAACTTCAATTTTTCTCAGAAACGCGACCCAGCTGTGTGTTGGATCGCTGTTAGCTCACTGCTAATCTGTTGCTGTGGTTAACTCAGCCGCTAAAAGGTCAGAAGTTCTTCTGGTGTTTTTGTTAGTTCAGCTTCAGGTACTTTATCACCACCTACTGGACTGGAGAGGGAGCGTCTTACATCATCTGGACTTTATCTGGATACAAGACATTTGAACTGATGAGTGGAAATGAGGCCTGATTAACCAAAACTAGGAGCTCAAAGAGGCTAAAAGCTCTGTAAAGCTGCAGAGATGACAAGAAACAGGGCGCAGCTTTGTTGACAAATTGTCTCCATCTACTACGCGATGGATGAAACACGGGTCAGCCCGTTCAGCCGCCCCTGCCCCAGAGAGTCCGCGGCAGGCAATCACAGGAGATACTTAACAAAAACGACGCCGTCGGAGAAGCAAAAGCCTGATGGAACTGTTAAGCGCGATCTCCACACAGCCGCATCGTGCCGTTTCGACCGCCATATTTACACCCTTGTTAGTCCATGACCGGTGTCTCTCGTCATTGCGCATTTCAGCATGCACCGACACCGACGCTGATTTTTCGACCATCGATCATGAAATTTCCGCCTGATTGTATTTTACAAATTAATTGACAAACAGCCAAACACAGCCGAGCGACGAGCATGACAACGCAGATGGTTCGCCCGTCATCCGTAATAACAGTTTGCGATTGCAGTTACTCATTGTGCCCTCCATCGCATCCGTCTGCAGGAGCTGGTTCATCACACGACAGTTCGCACCCCATCGGAAATACTGGCATCCAGCATCTGCGCTGGCCCGTCCGTCGGCACAGAGCCGACCAACACGCAGTCATCTTTGTCATAACATTACCATGTTGGGCGTCAATGACCAGAAACCTGAAATTCCTCATTTCCGTGCGGAATTGTTGCATTAGTCTTCAGAGAGCCATGAAACAGCAGAGCCGCGAGCAGGAATAACGAGACCAACGGACACCACCCAGGTCTGCTGTTGCCAAGAGGGTGGCAGACCAGCGATTACCAAAGCTCGGCCCCGAGTCTTCGGTTCATCTCGCCTTGCGGCCGGATGTTCTGCGCGCAGTCAGCGACCACGATTGCAACAACCGATTTCCACATGAAAATTCCAGTCCACATCACGACGGTAGAAATACACTGAAGAGGTTCATTAAGAACACAGCGCGACGCAGCAGCAGGTACCATTAACCGAGGGACCGCGATAAAACATGCCGCAGGTTGTCGCGCGACAGCTCTGGTGAAGTCGATCGCCGACCTCCTTCCGACCGAGCGATCAGTTGCCGCCGAGTATGTTCCGCCAACAGACCGTCCACCCGGTGCGAGGAACATAGCACCGATATCATGGTCCATACCACAACACATACGGACGACACACAGTATTTTCTGAATACCGATATAGTAGTGGGAAGAGATAACATTTATAAATATCTGTGGTCCAGAATATCACACAGATGATTTTTAGAGTTTTTTCTGCGCGGTGAGCTGATACAGGAGCAGCAGCAGAGGAGGTCGTCTGTCGAGCATGTACTTTAAAGACAAGAGTTATCGGTTTATGATTGCATATGTGTCTCGAATTGTGAAGCACACCATCTCCGCAACGCCCACTGCTTCCCGCCCTTCATACGTAACCCGCACAGTGGTTTCGAAACAAAACATTTGAACCGGAAAAGTTCTCGCACTGACCGCCCTTGCCTTCACGCCGACGCATTACCGGCCATTCTTCGGGTCGCCGCGCGAACGGATTTACCGTTTAAAGTCCGGTTACCATCGGCTGGTCAGCCCTCAGGAGCGGGCGATTTTCAGCTCATAACGCCCGCGATATCCACGACGTTTGCAACAGCGTGCGAAGCGCAGCCGCATCGCAGATCGACGCCGCAGGCAGCCACCGACGACCGCAGCCAATATTAAGCCTTTCATGAAGAATCACCTTTCACCGCGGACATCGCAGGTTATCATAACATCGTTTGGTCGTAGAACAGGTGATAATGTCCCAGATCATCAGTATTCCAGATGGCGTGCCTGCCCAGGTTCATCGCTGGTTTTACATTACATCCAGTAGCACCGATCTCCGTCTGTGCAGGCGATTGATTTGTCCGACGCCACGCCCCTCCCCGACACACTGAATTTGTTCCGAGGCACCATGCCCACCCATCAGCCCAGGGCTGGCCCACCTCCTCATTTCAGAACACCTCAGGCTGACCACGCCGACCCTCCACACCCCATATATACAGAGAATGGCTGCAGGTCCTCGAAAAGTCCGCCATCCCATCATCCGTACATGTACAGCCCAACAACACCTGCACGCCCGCCCGCCAGGCCACACGCACGACGGAGCCTGGGAACAGCATTTTGCGTGAATCCCTGGGCCGGGGTCCGACCATTACGTCAGCCTGATTCAGACCCAACGAAAACGCAACCAATCAGGAACAGCCTACTAGTTCATTAAAAACGTTCGAATGTCGCTCCCACCACAGCAGCCGATCAATATCCAATAGTTAATCTGGTGTGACGCTTTTCTGATAATGCAAACCCTTGCAATCCCTCGAGGCTGACAATGAATAGGGAGGCGTCCGGGAAGAGGCCACCGGCCTGAATCGCACGAGGAAAGCGCACTGACCCACCAACAGGCGTCGCCAGCGTTTTGCGTCCACCCGTGTTTCCGCCATGCGGCCGATCAGCAGCAGATGGCTGCAGCAAACGCCCCGCACACAGCCCACCGGCACTCCAACGCAACATGCACACGCACACACAGCTACGTACGAACAGGAGACGTCCGCCAGCCATTCTGCAAAGAGATCCGCATTGGCGCTGTTCAACAGACAGGGTGATCCCACAGGGTGCTCGAACGTACATCTACAGCAGCGGCTCATCCATGACTGGCTCCGAACCGTCGCCAGCCCATCACGCGCAGGCCCGCTGCACGAGTCAACCACCCGAACACCCGCCTCTGAAACACAAAGAAACCGCATCACGCGCATCACCTGCATCATTGACCACGACGGTAATCGCAGTGGTTGCCTGACGCGATATTTGCTCGACGCCGGATAGACCATACCACTCGAACAGTTTTTTGAAAGAAACGAGCACCGCGCCGCCCACGCCGAGACGTTTATGAGCCTCGCCGATCACCGCCCTGTCACCAGTTCAGACATTGACACGGGAATTTTTCGCATGGAACAGAACAGAACATCAGGCAGCGAACGCCGACCGCAATCAGTCGCGACTAATTTGTCAATCCGCCCATCACGTGAACGATCCGTAAAACCATATCGACGCCGATTACGGCAGTAACCCGCCCGTTCGTCGATGGAACGCCGACCGACATGACCAGGCTGATCAGGCATCCTGTAATCGCTTTATCGTCGACCAACGACGAACAGCCCCTAACATCTTCCCGGAAAATTAACGATCAATCATCACCACTGCAAGCCACGGAAGAGTTTGTCTTCATGAAATCTGTGTGCGAGGCCTGCGAAACAGTGGCCCAGCGAACCCCGCAGTGTTTCTGGAAGCTGATCATTACAATGCAACTTAGTCGAACGTCTGTGCGGGAAGACTGCACCACTAGTCTCTATTTTGTCCGCCTTTCAGCAGCTCTCCAGTGTTGTGTTGTTGAATAAAGCTCAGTTTCAGAGCGAGTGGGGGCCTGGTTTCAACCACGAAAAAGTTTGGCGCAGCACACAATCAGCACGCCAGCAGCTGCCCTGAGGCGATTGCCTCGCCAGCTTGACGTCTGTGCCCGCCGCGCAATGCCTGCCATTCTGCCCGCCAGGTGAAGGCTGCCGCTTGGTCAGCACAGCATTTGAGCATGAACACAAAAATGGGTCTGAAACACCCCTGTGCCCATAGCTATATCGGGGTTAAGGTTAGAGTTACCAGCATGTTGTTCATTTGTTTAAAATTGTACTACTATATCAACTACAGAAACATTTTCATCTTCTTTCTCATCATTAGGAAAGCAGTAATTAGGACAATCGAATAAGACTCCAGATCTGTTCAAACAACACGACACACCCAGCATCTTGAAAACAGAGACTTCAGAGAAGGGACCTGTAAACAGCATGCCACAATTAACAAGTACCAGCTTACCTGGCCTCATAGTCAACAGTCTGCATTACCAGAAGAACAGTTCAGTTTCTCATTGCATGGTATTGGTCGCAGCGCAAGAAACAGCACAGGGAAAACAACATTGATGAAGACCAGAGCTAACTACCATCGGGCAGCGCAAGATCACGAGAAAGTCGCACGCTGAATACCTGTGAAAGATGGGCGGGTTGGCATGAAATCATCGCATGATTTGAACCACACAACAGCAGCAGAAAGAGATCAGCCCGGCGTAAAGCCTCACCCAGATTAACTTATCGCAGTAATCCTTCTCCCGGACAGAACAATCGCAGAAGACGATGACAGTTTCGGTCAGCAGTCCACCAGCGATATCGCACTTTTCTTGGCCAGGCAGTGAGAATCATCTCGACATCGTTTCACGTTATTTTCGATATAAGCCTCAGCAATCAGTTGCTTAGAGTTTGGTTACATAAATTCGTCCACGAACATTCGCACAGTTCGCCGACAGCAGTCGCGACGACCAATGAACAATCCCAACACACCTCCAGAGTCTCGACAGCCCACGCCCCACCTCCACGCCGCTGACACCCTCCCTGCACGACAGATGGTCAGAGAGTATAAGAGCGACTTCAGCGTACCAGAATACACATGCTGGAAAGGCAATGATGAACCTCGAACGAGGCCTCCTCACCACAACATACCACCAGTCTGCACGAAACACCGGTTCCACACGCGTTGTCGATCGGCAGAAACGCTGTACGGTGATACTTCATTCGAAAGCCCGTTTTGCCTGTTACGGCTGAGGATTTAACTCCGCGTCATCAGTGTTTTTCCGAAGCACATCATCAACCGATCAAAAACACACCACAGGTCGAACGGGCCAAGACACAATCATTGCCTCCTGCCGCCAGCGGTTCACATTGAGCAACAGTACGGCTCACACCGGACATCACACAATGGGTCACACACACAAATATATTCTGAATATGACTTCAGACCAATACGATGCCTGACAGGCTGACTTTTCTGAGCATCAGCAGGCTGGGACAACAGCTTTGATATGGCGCCCGATGATCATTTCGTCTGGCGGATGCCGATGTTAGGAAAGCAGTTCAACAGCATCCATCAGCCAGCGTATATTGTTATTAGCCTTTCATTTCATATTTACCGTCAGAGATGCTGTTGCAAAATGGGTGCGTATCAAACCAGCAAACATACGCATTTCCGACCATATTGGTAACCAGGTTACGCACCGCAGGAAGGTGTTCTGGCCAGCAAGCCAGTGAAGCGTATACCCAGACACAACAGGTCAGCATGATGTTGTATCTACTAGCACACAATATTTGGCGCTGTGGTGCCTGCAGTTTCATTCAGGCTCAATACAACATGGCCAGACGTCAGCAATTTCAGACAGCCAACCTGCGCTCAGTTAAATGCTGTCAAAACCCGACGAATCTGCCATTGCCGGCTACAGGAAAAACCAGATCAGCGCTCATTCTAAAATCACCATGGGCACGAATGTGGTCTGACCTCGACGCATTCTCGCTTCAGCCCGTCCGGACACCACATTTATTTCATTTAAAATCATTTAATGGTTCACCCCGCAAAAGTGAGTGTAACCGGCTCAGTGAGTACTTTTCCTTTTAACACTTGCTTTCAGGTATCACCGGTGTTACTACTGGTGTCAGGAATACCTGGTGAGCAGGTTTGTTACCACACCAACACAGAAATGAATATTTACGACTATTCGCTCGCCACCATATCCATAATAGCAGAACATTCGCAGCCGACCTGCAAAAGGAAGACCAGCCGCGCGCATCTGCTGAATTGAAGGTTATGCCATTAAAATGATGTTATGTAAACGAAGCCAGATACGGCAGAACACTATCTGTCAAACCACTGGCTTACCGTAAGATCGCATTATTGTGTTCGACGACCTGTAATGAATGCTGTCAAGACCGGCCTGCCAGAGAATCACAGCGAAAGGCACATGGGTCAACACTTCGCAGCCAGCAGCAATTCACGACACGATGAGCACACGGCTGATGAAGGCAGCGGCTGGTTGGCTTCGCGGCCGTCGCAGCAGCCAGTGACCACCATCGCACAGCCACAAAGACAGAAGACGAGCAGCGTACACTTTATTTTTTTATTGTTCAGTTTTACCACGTTACAGAACTCCACATTGCCGACAGCTGCTCTGTCGATAAGAAATCACACTTATTCTGTGCCGACCAAAGAGCAGACCATGTCATTATTAGACGTTCAATTTAGGAAGATGCCGCTGACAGCAGACCATTGTTCAGTGACAACGGATTATCAGGCGGATGACCCGAGTGCCGCTGTTCAACGCGGTGTGAGGTCGAAACCGGTTGGGCACCGTCCCGCTCACATGCGCCGCCCCGTTGATCACCGACGCTGTCTCGCGACAGCCAGCGAGGGTCAGCTCAGCCGAGATCCGAATCACTTGTTCATTCTCCTCACCATTCACCGCGCTGGCCGGTGATCAGATGACGCTTCCCGCGACGCCTCCCGCCTTTCTCCTCCCCACCAGCCAGATGCGGGAGCGGTATTGCGGTGAGCCATTCACCCGCCGAGGCGATCTGGAGCGGTCGAGCCTGATCATCGTCATCTCCCATGATAAATGGCGACAACGTCTGGGTGACGGGGTCGAGCGGAGCCACCATCACGAGTCACGTGACGCAGATCGACCGCCAGTTCGCCCGCGATCATTACGCTCATAATTCCGTATCGTCATTACCTGTCAGACAACGCCGATGACGACTGGCTATCACCATGATTAAACAGGTTCGAACATCGAATGAATGAAATGCTTCGAGGTCAGCGCCAGACGCATCGAACATGCAGTATTCTCCAGCAGGCGCCCATACATCTTCGTCATACTACAACAGAGCTTCCCATTATTTCAGTCGAGATGTTCGAAAATTTGAATACGCAAAGACGAAACACTTCTCCGCATTGACGCATGTTCGCCACATTAACAAAGACTTCAACACGAATAATCAAAATTACTGATCATTAAATCAGCAGGTCGATGTACGCGGCGTCGACTACATCATATTTGCACAACATAAGTGATCAACACAGTTGTAAACAATCCAACGGATGCAGCTTTCATACTTTCCCCACCTCTCATTTTCACTCACTCACACTGACATTACAGGGAAAGAGTCGTGCCGATTGTTGTGCAGAAAGTCCAATTTCTTTTCCAGTCCATTAACATGCTGGTAAAATCACAGCCAATATTCCACTGGAAACAACAGTTCAAAGATCTGCATGAATTCAGTTAGTAAACAGCAAAATCCCGTCATGCCCACATTGAGCAGGCAGCAGCCTTAGAACACAAACAACCACACTGACAAGAGCCAGACGGGTTTCGAATACGGATGCTGATCGCCCAATTTATGGCGACAACCGGCGGCAGCAGCAGTCAGGTGCGATCACGACCGTCGCTTCACGCCTTCAGCCCGCCGCTCGACAGAAAAGATTGAACGCGAGGCGTCAACGATTACGCAGGACAGCATGCCACGATGGTGCCACCAGCACAGCCTCATCACCGCTTATTGGTCAGGCGATCGAGTCTGCCACATTTGCACTGCGTCCGGTTCACCGGTTCGTTTCACCGTTTCACTTTGTCGACGCCAGAAATATTTTGCCATCGCCACCCAAAGAGCAACGGGGACGCGAAAAACTCGTGAGGATCAGAACTTTCGGTCGCCTATCATAACTGGGGCCCCATTGGTTTTCTGTCTGGGAACCGTGGTGACGTTAATCATGCCAGGAATACATTATAATAGCCCATCCGGTTTCACACGGTCCATACCCTGATTCAACGTCATCCTCAGACAGCGACAGTGTCAGGCGTTTCACAGTACGATGACCACGAACGACGAACGCCGTCGAGTCTGAAATGTTGATCCGGAGTCGAACCGTTGAGTGATTAGGACAACGCACCATCAGACCGTGAGCCGCTGAATTTTTCAGTCCCGCCCGTACCACCTTAACAGCATCACCAGCGCATGGACGCCAGCCTACTATTTTGTTAACCAGATTGTGCAGCGACGACTTTTTGCCTGCTCGATCAGCAGTCGCCTCGAACGGCACACGTTTCAGATTCCCTGTTTGAGCACGCAGCCAGAGTTGTGGTCGCCGGCGCCGGTGCCAGATTGTTCGGGTACTTTAGCAGACGAGCAAAGGAACAAATAATCATTTCTGTCAGTAAAATAGTTAACGCATTCCGATACATAAAACAGATTACAGCCGTCTCAGGAGGCGAAACATTTCAACCATCAGTTGCTGCGTCGTGGACACCACCATCAACAGGCCTTGACAGTCCCACAGTTGAAGATAACATGCCCACCACTATCCCCACCGCCGCATCTCCGCCGAAGACCACAAGATGGTACGGCGACGTGCGTGGCGATACAGTGGTTGCACCGACCATTAGTCACGGTCCGAGATACCGTAGTTCAATGCCAGGCGCATCACGCTACTGAACACGATTGGCGAATGATCCTTCGATCCACATCTTCAACTCATGATAAGTTGACGGACAGTTTTGTCTTATTTCACCACCCGCATTACCCAGTATGAAAATCTCGAGCGAGCTGAAAGACGAGTTGCATGTTCGTGCCAGCAGGCGATCAGCTGCAGCCACTCGTCACCGTGCCAGATGTCCGTGAACGATAGCGGCCGGCATGATCCGAAAACAAAATGCGCATAAATTGGGTTCATATTGTTGTCGCCGTCCAGCTGCAATACCGCAGCAGCTTGCGCATCGCACTTTGAGCACCAAATTCTGAATTAGTTCCGCCAGGCCCACCTCGAGCATTCCCCGCATTCATCGAGAACCAGAACCAGTGCACAGTGATTGCGGCTCATTCATGATCTGCTCAGTGAACACGATCAATTGCTGAGAAGAAAGATAGCCCAGCAGTTTCAACCAAAGAGCCCCTGCGAATACCATAGACCAATACCCAGACGCCAGCCTCAGAGCTGCAGCTTCACCATAGCCAAGAGGTTACAGAGTTGTAGTTTCATTGCCAATTCCGGCCCGACTATTCGACGCGAGCCACGATCACCGCGAATAAACAGGTACCAGCGTTTCAATAAGTTTAGCACGCATCAAATATTCCGGATAAACACAAGACGGTACAAGAATCGCACTGATTACCAGTATGAGTACCCGTACGCCCGCGATCACGGTGTTGTGAGCGATTGGTCGAACACAGTTAGCGTCACGCTTACCGCGGCGACGTCCGCCAAGATGAAGTACATTGTTGCCAACACCCTGCTCCGCGTTGCGGATCCGGAGCCGAAACTTCCTCCTTCGTGTTAGCCTGCGCCAGAGAGGAATCAGTCTGCAAAACACGATTAAACAGTTTGCTTTCAAAAGCCAGCGATGTTTGAGGACAATGTCACAGTTGTTAGCTCAGCCTGTTTCTTCTGTCAGCAGATAAACTTAGTGATATGGAAAGAATGGTCGGAAAACATGCCTCACAGAAGGTCGAGTCTGGCTGCTGTTATTAGTCATCATCAAACAGTCTCCTTATCAGTTAGGGCAACATGCCATCACAGCGGATATTTTGTGTAAGAATTAAGACATTGAATCAGGTGATTAACTGGCAAGGTCGCCAGAGCGAGTTCAAACAACCATCATCAACAGAATAGCACACGTCCAGCACCGACGCAGAAAGCCCGTGTCAACAATCCTTCTTCTCCGTTTTCCACAGGCCAACAGCCTGAAGTGACTGACATGCAGCCTGTCAGAGGCCGAGCCCAGGTTCGCACCGCGTGCACACACACACTGGTCAATATCTGCAACGCGATCCGTTTCGCACGCGGGAGTGCATAAGAGCAGTGAGCGACAGTGTGCCGCATGACGCCCGCCCTGACCACTTTTGTTACAATTACATTTTGAGTATAACGCATCAACGAGGCAAAGATACCAACATACCGAAGATAACATTGTTTGTCTTGTCATTCACATCTGTCTTTTGATACAGAGACCTCATCTTCATCAGCTCTTTCAGCAACAGTTACGGTCAACATATTATCATTAATCAACCACGACAGACAGGGAGCAACAAAAATGGTTGCCAACGACAATGCACACGCCCGCTTTAGGTGGCACGGCGACGGCACAGAGCGTTGTAATAAATCAGCTGGCGCCCGTTATAACAGTTTAAAGCATAAAACGGTCTAGCATCTGTCACGATTATCCGGTATCGTTTTGGCCGGGGAAGCTGGACAAACGAGACCCCGGATTGTTACAGTCAGCGCAGCATAGCATAAAAACAGCGAGATTGCAACCGCAGCGGGAACCAGAACACAATACCGAATTGCTTGATGACATGACCTTGTTGCTTGACGCAGCCGTGCGATTATTGCCGATTATTTCACGGTGAAAACACGTTTTCATATTTTTTCGCGATCGGGCGAGCCCAAACATATTGAAACATTTGGCACAGCAGCGTACCACAAACGCGTGTGTGTACCGATCATTGCGAGACACCATTGCCACGCGTTGAAAAGAACACACAAACACCACACCTCACGATAAATACCGAGCGTGACATCGCTTATTATTTTCAATGAAAGCTGAGGAGACCGCCACGTGCGTAATGAGCACAGACCGTGACAGCGCGTATTGAGCCGGTCGCATCACCGTACGCCAGATCACGCCCTCGTCGATGCTATTTTGAGACAGCCAGCAACCATAATGAACATCACGTTGCTTTCCAAAAACTGTTCGCGCCTGACCGACTAAACACTTTATAACCGCTGAGGAATTTAAACCCGTTTGAATTGTAGACCCTACTTCAACAGACCACATTGTCCCACAGCGGAACAGCATCAATAAGAAAACGTCGGTGAAGATATAACGACAACATATAAAACACAAACGTCAGAACAGGACTTCCTGAACACGCACGGTCAAATCAGGCCGGACGACCATTTAACAGTGGCTGCAGCCGAGTCCTTCACAATAACCGCGACGAACAGACTTGCACTTCAGAGCATCATCAATACACGATCGATTGACCTCGAAATCTGTTCAACATATCAATTCCACACTGTCATCGATTTGTCCTCGCTGTTTTACTTGTCGTTGTTCAATTTTTCGTTTTTGCCAGACACCACCTTGTACCAGGCCTTAATCATCTTCCACGGTTGAACAAAGTTTTACCCCTGATCAATTTCGACGGAGGCAGTGGTCACATAATGTTTCATCTGTCTGAAACATCATCGAATTGCTTTTCATCTCATCTTCACGCTTGTCACCGATCCGTATCCGCACAACTCATTTGATCAACATCAACACCGCCCGCCACACGCCAGCAACCGGCATCATGGCAACCCAGCACGCCGATTTCCGTGAGCCCACCAGGTCGCAGCTTGAGCTCATAACGAAGGCGACGACGCAGTATCGTAACGCCAAAAACAGTGAGCAGCGATACCAGAACATGAAAACATGCGCACCTACTAATCTCGCTTCGAACTGTCGAATTGTTCGACAGTGAGCCACAAGAATAGCCAGCCATCTGGCTAATGTTATCTCGTCCATGTTGCCAGTTAGCAAGCCGCTAGCTTGGCTATCAAAGTTTGAACACAGGTCTGTCAATTCATTACGAATATTTTGTCACCTAGGTCCAAATGTAAAATTTTTAGCCAGAATAGGTAACCAGAACTTCTGTCTAGCGTCACCGATAACGAAATCTTCGATGAAGTCGATAGACAGCACATTGAAAGATCTGGCAACACGATACAGCCGAAGATCTCCGATGTCCATACTATTCATTACCGTCCACGCCAAAACATTTCACTGGCAGAGTGATTTGCTGAAATGAGCATTGTGCGAGCACGCAGCACACAGCACGGTAAATCATCCAGCTGAGCTGACCAGACTGACAGCCTCTTTCTTCACTAGTTCATCCCTGGCTTGCTAATCGAGTCACAAACCAAAGGACAGACCGAAATTCTAACCGTAATGCGGTTAGCTGAAACATCAGTCTGGTTAAACGAGGCTGACCGTAGCTGACCCGCTCAGCTAAAACATAGAGACAGAGGCGTATCTCTGTTGCCCCTAAGCATTATTACCTCTATGTCGCCATTCTTTTGTGCTCATTTTATTGATCTGTAATGACTCTAATATGCTCCCAGTGAGAAAATGTTTTATCCTGGCTTTATGGGTTGAATGATTGTTCAATAGCATTGCATGGCTATATGTCTCCAGGAGATGCTGAAGCTGTCCATCATTGACATGATCTTCACAGGCCAGCATTCGCCTCATCGACTTCATCGAGGTCGGTGGTTCGCTATCTGAGGACATGCTGTTGACTTAGAGAGCAAGTTTGTAAGTTTTCTGTTTTAAACTTTAAAAATTTTACATTTTAGTTTAGTAAACATTTGCCGTTCATTAGTGAGGTACAGTAGACAGATTTGTTATCCCTTTAGACAGAGACATAGGCTTTGTTAAGTTGCTAAGCAGCTACTAGTTGTAGTTATATTAAAGAGACAGATAACATTAGCCAGGTAACGTTAGGCTATAGCTAACAGCAATAGCTCCACTGTCTCGACCTGAGACAACAGTTCGGGAACAGTTCGAAACGAACAGTTCAAATCACTAAGAGTTTAAAGCATATTTTCATGTTTATCGCATTTGGTAACTGGCTTGGGCCAGATGGAGCCTCCTCAGGGACCACTTCACTGTCAGGAGGTCGATGAGCTGCTCCGGCTTCCCGCCATTGTTGTGGGTAGAGAAGACTAGATTGCGCTACGGCATGCAAATGCACCCAAAACGTCATCACGCTGTTCGTTTATATCGTGATATGAAACAGGAGAGGACCTTCCAAACTCAAGTCATTACTGAATCTTGAACCTGTGTTATGCCATGGGCGAAGTTGCTGTGAGCAGGAGTTTTACAGAAATGTCCGCCAAGTGTTTGCAAACACCACAGATCAGAGAAGCAGCGCCTATCTGCATCAAGTGCAAAAGGTTGCCATGGTGATCGTGACGGGTCCGACAGTTCATTTAACGACCTCTCAGACTTCATTATTATCCGTTAAATAAATTGTTATACGTAGAGAGCAGAACGGTTGTTTGATTGTATCAAAAAATGTAGGTTAGAAATACTTCCCATGGATACAGATCAGTGACAAAACATTAAATATTTCAGAATATGAAAGATATGAATAAGAAAAGTAATTCTGATGACAAACCCTCAATGAGCATTTTTTTCAATTTTTACATAGAAACACATTTATGCCATACTGCCTCCATTCAAATTAATTAAATTAAACTTTTATTTAACGGCAGAGTCCAGATGAGATTAAAACCAAGGAGACCTGGCCGAGACAGACAGTGACACAAAATAAATACACAAAATTTCCGATAGAAAAATAGCAAAAAAAAAAAAAAACTCAAATAAGCACAAGGAAACAAGTATCTGAAAATTAAAAAACAGCAACAACTTAGAGGATAAACTAATGAATATGTAAATATCAAATACTAAATTGTTGATGATATGTTGAAATAAGATTTCAGGTCAAATCAGTGTTTTTTTTAAGTACTTGAAGCACTTGGTAAGAGAAAGTTGGTGAATGCCACAAATTCTGTTTAAATATATTAAAATGGTGAACAAATCTGTTTAAAGGAGAAGTTCGTATGAGATCAATGCTTTTTGGCCACACAGTTTAATTAAATGAAATATTCTAACACATGCTGTGCATCATCAGCTTGACGACTGTGCCATATCAGTATTCAAACTCGTTTTATATTGTTTTATGATATTTTATATATTGTCTTGTCACATTTATGTTTTGTACCATATTTATTGTTTTCTTATTGATGCTTTTTTCTATTTTTCCTATCCCTGCTGCTGCACCAATGTAAATTTCTCCACTGTGGGACCAATAAAGGATTAGTCTTGGTGTCTTTGGAACTTAGTCCCACAAGAATTTCAAATAAGGTTCTCTAAATTCTGGGTTTAACTTGCTTGGTTATAAAAAGTGTTTGCTTTGATCAGTCCAAAAGGTTACGGAGCTCTTAAGAATGCAGTTTTAAATAACTGTGTGTTTAAAAATCTTATGGTTGAAAAGGCAGAAGAAGAAAACAACAACATAAACAACACTGCATTCCTGCTTTTTCTGTCTTCCCTCAGCCTGAATATGGAGAATTCAAAATAGCTGAGAACGTCCTGCATCTGATTTATAACCAAGGAATGATCTGGTAAGTCTGAAAACTAAAATAACCGATACAGTGATTGATAACGATTACATTATATCAGCTCTGCCTTGTCACTGTTAGTTAGAGGGTCTAATTCAGAGTTAGAAGTAGTCTGGCTGGTGCTGACCGGTCTCTATGACCCTGTTTAAAGGACTGTGCAGATCTCTAATCTCCATTACACCTCTGTGGCCGGGTCGACTGTATTTCCTCAACTCATTTCAGAAATGTCGCGGTGCAGTGATGAACACAATCACATGAAACCACGAGCCACTGGATGTAATGTCTTTTATGTGGGGTGTGACCTGAGTGTGTGTGTGTGTGTGCTGTGTGTGTTTGTGTGTGTTATTCCCTCGTTCAGGATGGGAGCGTTTTTCTCTCCCTGTCTTCCTGCCTTCAACGTCTATGAAGCGGATTGGTCTCATGTATCTGAGGAGCTGGGCTGTCCTCACCTGTAATGTCCCCCATCAGCAGGTGTTCAGAGCGTCCAGGTGTGACACCACACACACACACACACACACTCACTTGTTTGTGATACATACTGATGTATATATAGTAAATGTTTAATGTGTGTTTGTATTGGGGATGGGCATTTGAAGAAATTTCCTTGATCAATTAATCATTATTTTTTACACTGAAAAAAATGCCTATAGCAGAAAATAGGCTTCTAAAGAAACTGTGTTTTTCCTCAATGAAATGTTTATTCCAAGAAGAAATGATAGTCCAACAATAATCCTCTTAAACAAAGCCTTTGAAGTTGAACCAACAGAAGTCAAAACAACAAAGATCTGTAGCGCTCATAAAGGCTCAGAATCAAACTGAACAATGTGACGACCCGGTTTGTTTTGTAATTATTATTTGTCTTGTATTTCTCGTGTTTCTAGTGTTTTTTGGTTCCCATTTGATTTTGCGCTTCTCGTTTCTGGGTTTGGTTTTGGTATCTCTTTCCCTCATGTTCCTTGTTTTTTGTGTCTCGTACTTTTACTTCTTGTCTTTGTTCTGTTCTGTTAATTATCCCCTGTAATGTTATTTCTTAGCTTGAAATGGTTCCACACCAAACTTCTCCTGCTCTCTTCCTGTTTACCTTTGATTTCTGCGACAGCTCGAAAGCAGTTCAGGTTTCTCTGTTCAATTTTAACTGCGCCTCTTGCTGGCTGCTGCCACACAGTGAAAATCATTATATTGCTTTAAGACATTCAAAATTCAACAGTTTTTGCAATCAATAACCGATAATCGATTAATCATACCCATCCCTAGTTTGTATTGCAAAACATTCTTTTACTTATTTCTGCTGATATCAAATATTACATTTTAACTAATCCAGTTTACAGATGACATCACATCTCCAGAATAGTGAGAGAAGAACCATTTTAATCTCATTTCAACTTCCCAGTAAAGTTGACTCATTTACAGCACTGAGCCTCTTGGCTTGGATAATCTAATCACTGTTGACTGGAGGTCATTTGTCGTTGGATGCTTTATTAACTTTGCTATGTGCCTTTAAATAAGTGAAATTATAACAGATACAGCTGATTTACAGTGATACAACATCTTTCTTTTTATGTAACACAAGGAGAACACTGTCGATGAACTCGTAGGTGTTTTGGTGTATTTTTCCTTCGTGCCTCGTGGCATTATTGCCAGATGAGTTCATCACATTATTACTAAGTAAGTGCATTTAATCTGAATCCAAAAGCAGCCATGTTTTTTGAGGTTTTAATATATTTATGGCAAATTCCAGGATCTAGTAATGAATATGTACAATTATATCTAATAATGTGGTTAGTTAGTGGCTCTTTTTTGTAGAAAGAAATATGTTGAGAATATAATTGCAATAGCATGAGATATTTATTTAAACACTGAAAAACATTAGAGATGAGTCTGTAAGCATCAAAGACAGAATGTGAATGACCTAAAGTTATAAACAGCTTAATATTTCTTATCTTCGTATATTTAAATAGTTGATTTAACACCATATCTTTACCCTCATTGATGCCATTATGACTTTTTTCTCAAAATATAGTTGTAATAGCTTAAAAGTGAAAGATCAGAGACAGACATAATCATACATACATGCACAGAGGAGGCTACACACACACTCAGAACAAAAGGATGCATGATTTCATGTCCATATTTTCTCTTATGTCACACACTCCACCCTTGTCACTAAGCTCTGAGATCAGCACATCATCCCTTTTTAATTTTCCTGCTCTGTGTGTTTTGATATTGACAAATCAGTATTAGTGTAGTCATGTGGTACAGTATGTGCATCTTCCTCTACATACACACATAATTTACACAGGCCTCTAAGGAGCTCAGCCCACTCTGATTTATGTAACAAGGCTCTCGTTGGCTCTTTCAGTCCTTATCAGTCACTTCCAGATGTGGTAGAAAATCCAAGCAGCCACGGCTGAGAGGACATTTCATGTGGAGCCATTAAATGCAGTTCTGCTGGAGGAGAAAGAGATTGATACTGACACACTGCTGATAATAAAGAAGACTTTTTTTTTCTTTTTTTTATAGTTTTATAATCCATAATTATGGAGTGCTGAGACACTTGAATGTGTGTAACACTGACAGTATTTCTGTTGGTGATAATATGGATTTTGTTTTAGCATCACTGAAAGTCTCAGAAATGCAGCAATGAAAACAGGAGAACAGTTTGCCAGTTGTCCTCACACATAGTTCAGTAATGTCTTAAGGGTTCATTACACACACAGGAGTATCATATCCAACACCATGTTACTGTGTTAACAATGAATTTTGCCACAACTGTGGGGCTTTATTAAAGGAGACTGTTTTGTGAGTGACTGGAAACATTAGCCTAGCTTAGCGTAAACTCGGGTTTTCCGGAAGCGCTAGCTGTTACGTTAAGAATATTTTCAGCCGACCATTTTCTCACTGTTTCAAGTCATATCACTGCCACTAACGTCATGACTATAATCTACAATGATTTTTTATCTGCTGACGTCTTAATTAATTAGAGAAACAGGCTGAGCTAACAGCCCCTCTTGACGACCTGTGTCTCCTCAAGAGCATCACTGAGGAACATTGATTTTTTTTTTTAAGTAAAACTGATTTAATCTGTGTTTTTACTGAGTTTATTAACTTGGTCCGTTTGTTTTGGAGAGGAGGAGACCTGTGTGGATAATTCGGCTCACAGTAAAAACCTCCTGAGCAATGATCACTGAAGGAATCCTAATCTAATCTAGCGCTGGAAAAACACAGATTTCTAGTTTTAATTATCAGGTCTGTTTGTTTTGAAGAGGAGGAGACCTCTGAGGATAATTCAGCTCCTGGTAAAAAACCTCCTGAATCACGAACACTGAAGGAATCTGAACCTTCAAATGAAATTCAATTAATTGTTTAACAATGCCAAGCCAAGCAACAAGCCAACTACTTCTGTCACCCAGCCGGACGTTGCATGCACTTGTGGAAAACCCTGAAAAACACTGGAAGCAAGGGGAAACAGCTAGCCTAACTCTGTGTATGCGTTCATTCTCGACCAGATCAGATTTCACAGCACACATAGTTATTTGATCCACTGTGGCGAAAATACTTGAATTTACTCATACGTAAATGAAAATATAATCAGTGCAGGTTTAAGGTTATAGCCACCAAATCTTGTGTTTTATCCAAGATATTTTGACCGCGAGTGCATACAAGATTCACTCACTGAGCACTTTATTAGGAACACTTGTTCACCTGTTTATTCATGCAATTATTGAATCATCCAAACATATGGCAGCAGTGCAATGCATAAATCATGCAGATACAGAGAGGAGAGTGAGGAGAATGGTCAGACTGGTTGAAGCTGACAGTAAGGCTACAGTAACTCACATAACCACTCTTTAAAACTGTGGTGAGAAGAGAAGCATCTTAAAATGCACAACACATCTAGCCACAACAACAGAAGAGTGTGAGGAGAAACAGCATCGTCCTAAAAGAACAATAGTGACTCTATTGGGTCTATAAAAATCTATTCACCAGGGCTCTTTAGTTCATTTAAGTCTTTCTCTTGTTCACTCTTTCTTCTCAACAATTGATCGTATTTCACTGAAACGCTTCAACAGATCTAATGGAATGAATACCAATGTCACTTATGTCCTTATGCACACTGGATTCTAGGTTCTCATGAATTCATGATAGATATCTCAGGAATGCTTCAAGGGAATCCCTTCAAATTAGGCACAAACGTTCACTTGGACTGAATGATGAACTAATTCAAATTTGGTGCTCAAAGGTCAAACGTTAAGGTCTCTTTGACTGCGCAAAACATGTTTTTGTGTGCAACTGGACTAGTTGGCGGAGGCTTTTAACCGCAAGGCGCTAATGCTAACTCCATATGAACTTGAATTTATGCAGCATTTGATTTAGTCTTTTTTTGGTATTTTTTTTCCAGATCAAACAATTTCTACCTGGCCATGCTGCTGTTCATGCTGTTTCTGTGCATGCTGCCCACCATCTTTGCCATCGTTAGATACAGACCATCACAACATTGTGGACCATTCAGGTAAACACACAGCTGATGAGAATAAAAGATCCTTATAAGCTTTGCTGGGCAAAAAGACCCATACAGACTCATTTCACAACTCGTCTTTCTTTCAACTCACTCAAGGATTTTCAGTATTGTATGTAAAATCTCTGGAATGAATATAGATTTAATTAAGTCTAGACTAGAAACTGTCCATCAAAAGCTATCCTGTGGGTTGCAGGGTGGGGCCTGCATGGATCTGGCTTGTTTCAGATCATCCCACAGATGCTGGATCAGAGGATCAACGTTATTCACTTCATCTGTCAGTGATTTTAATGTTGTGGCTGATCTGTGTATGTTGATGCTAAGTGTTAACATACATTACAAAAGCATTAGATGTGTGTTTCAGTGGTCAAGAGAAGATTTACGACATTATCTCTGAGACCGTGGCCAGTGACTTCCCCCTGTGGTTCAGTAAAGTGATGAGTTACATCACCAGCCCTGTTGTCGTGCTGCCAGCCCTGCTGCTGCTGTTGTAAGACTCACTCATACACACGCACATGCACACATCTACAAATCACCATGCCATCTTGACTCTTGAATTGTCCCTGTGTGTTCCAGTATGCTGATATACTACCTCCAGGCCATCGCCAGGTCCCTCAAATTCACCAACAACCAGCTGAGGATGCAGCTGCAGACTGTGAGTGAGTTGATGAATCACTCTCAGAGTGGATCAAACAATATTTATCTTCAACATGTATAATTTGTAGGACTGAATCAAAATTTGGCTAAATGCTTCTCTGATTATTAATTGATTGTCCATTGCCAGAAAATCACTTAATAACTGATGGTTGAAAAATTGTTTTAACCTCCTAAGACCCGAGCGTTGATTTTGTATCTATTTTTAATTTCTCCTAGCTGTTTGGGATCAGTAGGACCTGATTAGTATAAAAACTAAACCACGTGTTTGAACAGGAAGTAGTTTTTTAATAAAATGACGTCTGTGTATGGAGTCATTAGCTTTATTTTACTGTGTAACAAAACAAAGTAATTAGTGTATAAAACTGTTTATTTCCTTGCCTAAACATCACTGTGCAAAAACAAAAATTGCAGGCAATGCAACACATCTAAAAGCCTTATGATTGTTCAACATTTTTTAACTCTAGAAATTTTCCTTCTACCGTACTCCAAACTAGGAATCTGTAGAAACAGTGTCAAACTTGTTGGCCTGTTTAAAATAGAATGTGTTGACGGAGAACGGCCATCTTGTTTTTACACTGTTGAGTGCATTGTGATTTTGTCAAAACTTGACCAAAAAAAAAAAAAAAAGTGTCAGCTAACAGGTCTGAGTTTAACAAAATGAAGTATAAGGTGCAGCAAACCCAAAATGTAACGTCCCTGTATGAGGATGCAGGGTTGATATGTAATGGTCTGAGCTTTTTAAAGGTGTAATTTTCAATCTCTTTAGGAGCGGACTGAAGACAAGAAGAAAGTCTTCCAGATGGCTGCAGGTATTTCTTGTCAGGTCTTGTCTTGTGTTTCATTATTTTCTGATGTGTTGTGACCCTGATTTAATCCTAATCCTCAGCAAGACTACAGGCTCCAGAGGCGGCGGCGGCTGACAAAAAGCTGGATCAGCAGGAGAGCGACATCACCAGCCAGGAGGCCTCCGTTCACACTCCATCTCCCCGACGGAACGGCAGCGTCACGAACTTTCAGTCTCCCGTTCGTCGTGGAAACAGCATCCGCACCATAGCCCAGTCGGTGTCCAGGGCGGACCTGAACAGAGGAAGCGTGGCTGGATCTGTCAGGAGTCCGACAGTGACCATACTGCCCAAACACAGGCTGGAGCACATACCTACCAGGTTTGACACTCACTAATGTATCGCTTTAGCCAAGCAGGGTTGACTTTAAACAAGGTTAGGTCAGAACTTGCTGTGTGGCTGGACCGTGAATGGTCAATGTATGAAACTGAGGATGTAGAACAGCTGTAAACAACTACTCTCAATAGGGTGGTGCAGGGATGATGTATTTTTGTAGCCGCAAGTTAGCATCACCCTGGTTCCCACGACAAAAAGCCAATGGGATTTTTTCATTGGGTTTTGGATTATTACAGGAAAATAAACTGTGACCAACAAAAGTTTCTGATCCTCACAGGTTTTATGTTAACGTCCCCGACAACCTCTGTAGTCTCATTTAGACACTTGTTAGCAACCACCTTTTTTAAGACACGTAAAAGCTTAAAATATTTTCTGGCGTATTTTGTGTCACAGAAATAAAATGTGAAAATGTCTTGAGCTTGTGTTAAAACCACAGACCTTATTTCAGATATTTAACCAAAAACCCATTGACTTTGAGACGAGGGAACCAGGAGTGTTAAAATGCTAACTCGGACTCGATCCTGCATCACTCTGTGTCGCAAAATGTCACTTGGTGATGAAATATGCTAATTAGCATATTCATGATGTCATCACAGCATACTTGCATCCTGCGTAGTGTCAGTCAGTTTCGGCCCTTTACCTGTCTGCTTCTCTCTGTGCTCACATATACAGTATTTTAATGCCGCTGAATTCCCAGTAAATGTTTTTCTGTTTCTGTTGTCAGGCAACAGAACAAGTACGAAACAGTGACTGAAACGCGGCGACTACATGTCAGTCAGCAGTCACTTACAAGCTATTTTGGAGCTGCTGCTCTGCACAGCTAAAAGCCCAATTGTCACCATAAACATAAATTAGAATGATGTAACAGAAACTGTCCATGCCAGTTCAGGGAAACCCCCGACACTCAGCCTGCCAACCACCATCAGTCAGTCATGGACATTTGTGTTTCTAAGGCTGCTGCCTGCTGTTGCGGTCCAGCCAGTAACAGGTGACCTCTTACATGACGGATAATTTTTACTTATTTTACTAACTTTGAATTTATTGCAGATCTTTGAACTGTAGTGACTGTATACCCAGTGGGAATGTGTGCGAATGATTAGAAGAAAGCATCCAGCTGTAGTTTTGCAAACATGATTTATTATAATGGACTGGAAAAAGAAATTTAAGACTTTGTACTTTTTCTTTAATCAGCTTTAACATCTCTTTCCCTTTCATCTCCAATTAGTTAGTAAGTAAAGTAAGAGATTAAAGGAAAAGTATAAAGCTTTACGCTCCATTTGGATTATTTACAACTGTATTATTTATTGATGTATCCACTTATATTTATTACAAATACTGATGTAAGTCTCCCAGCACCACATTTTGCCACTATGACACACACATCAGCCTGCTGTTTAATAATGATAATAATAATGTTAATCCAAGTTCTAATTACAGTTGTGGCTACCATTATTTGAAAATCATGCTCTTTTGGAATTTGAAATGTAAAAGTATGACATAAAATCAATGCAGGTGACTTTGTGCTTACTCAGCATTAACCTGGGTTTCAGGTTTTCTGAATGCCATCTCAGTTTCAGAATAATATTCTGTGGGAAGCTCTGAGTACTTGTAAGTTATGTGAATGCTTTTTGGCATGAAAAGGTAAAAAAATGTAAACCTGCTGGAGTATTTTTTTTGCATGTTTAAGACCATTCTTGTTCCAATTGCGTCACATTACATCACAGCTGACCAACACAGATCATGCCAAAGTTTTCTCAAGCTTCAATGCTGCTATTGGTTTTCATTCATTTCAGTATTTTAACAATTTTTGAAACCTGTTTAATTATCCATCATATCTGCTTTTAATTTTGTGCCAATGCAGTGCAGACATTTCAATTCACTCCATGCTTTTTAACAGCATTATGCAACAAAAAAATAATAACATTACAGAATTATAATGATATAAACTGATTCTTATGTGTTGTCCTTTCTCAAAACAGACCCCCACCGTTTCTTGGTGGTCCTAGTGGAACCTGCAGGTCCAAGTCCTACCATCACATGGCGTACAATCCCCCAGCTCGCTATTCTGACAACATCCACTCTGACCCCCTGTACAGGAAGACCGTACGCTCCTTACATCCCATCGAGGCCGCTGGGTTCATCGCCGCGCAGAATTACGGAGGACGGCGTGGCCACACCACCCGCTACGTGATCGTCAACGAGCACGAGCCCAGGAAAAAGCTGCTGCGCTCGGCCACTCGGATCCCACGCCATTACCTCATGGAAGAGCCCGGAGAGATCCTGGAGCTGTACCCGCGCAACATCAAGCGCTACATCCCCCGTGCCGCTCACCACCAACCGCATCCTCACCCGCTCCCACACATCACAGCAACATCTGAGTGAGGAAGAAGAAGAGGAGGAGGAAGGAAAAGGCAGGAGGAGGACGTCGCTGGGGAAGAATCATCGGCCTCGTTCCCTCTCTGACCTCCACCAGCCAGCACACTTCTACATTGGTGAGAGTAAAGATGGCCACGCAGCACGAGGAGGAAGATATGGAGCACAAGAAGAGGATGAAGAGGAGGATGGTGACGGAGAAATAGACTGGGGAGATTTAGAGTCACATTCCCGGGCCCAGGCCAATGTGAGAGGAGCAGACCCTCTTCTTGTGCGAACCAGGCGTTACATCCCATTCCCCGGGAAGACACGGTCAGTCCCCAGCAAGGACCAGGCACACAGAGTCATATGTGAAGCCCAAGACGAGACCGAAGCTGGAGACGCCGCTGACCGAGTCGGACTCGGCCTCCCTGGCCTCCAGCAGCGACCAGCAGAACAGCAGCACCGACCAGTACATTCAGGTCATCCACAACAAGGAGCGCTATCTCAAGCCTGATGGGAGGCAAGGAAAGCTGGCCAAAAAGAAGTCCAAAGCCAGTTTTGATCTAAATGTCACTGAGGCAAATGACCTGGTCTGCTCCAATGTGTGACATCTTTTCTAAAATTAGGCATTCTGTCAAAATGTTTCTCAAAATATCATAGATATATATGCTACTGGGTGTCGAAAGCACAGAATATATACTATTATAAATGTGATTTCTTTCTCATGTGGATTTTAGTCTTATATCATTAGAAACAGCTGTCAGCTAATTATATGGGTTACTGTAGCAATGTAAACAAAGCAACAAAACCCAGCACATTGACTGTTAAAGCTATTAAAACATGTAGAACTAAATAAAAAATAAAAAATAAAAAGTGATTCGTCTTGTACACTATACAGTCTTCTATCACTGTATAAACATCTGGAATGAAGTGGTCACTACAATTCCCAGCTTGCTTTGCTGCGACAAGCGAGGATTCCAGCCGCAGGTACGTGAAGCCAACCAGATTACAAGAAAGACTCGGTTGCTTTTGCCTTCAAAATAAACTACGTGGAACTTGTTGCTTCGTCAAATATGTCGGTATGCTCAGACAGGTAAGACAATACTTGATTAAATCACTTAATGCAACTGAAAGTATGCAGAAAGTGTTATTACATTACATTGTACACTTTCATAAACGCATGATTTTGTGAGCACACGTTTTCGTTTGAAAGTCACAACCGGAAGTACATTTATTTATGGATGATTTGACATCTTGGCTAGCGACTCGTTTTTTAAGGAATTCATTCAGCTACCTCAGGATTTTAATGTTTTAAATGAGACAGATGGAGTGCAGTCGCGCAATTTTAAGCCAAATAAAAGTTTGACGGGTTGTGGATGTTGTTTTCTAGCCTCGTACGTTACCTCGTATCTGAGCGCGCTGAGCTAGCTGCTTGCTAGTCAACGATGCGTGTTTGCATAGCATGTTTCATTCATTTTGGCTAACGCTAGCTGTGTAGCGGCGGTTCTCGCTCACCTGACCGGGGGTTTCGGTCGATTTGATAACGTTAGGGTACTTTTTCGCTGGTGCAGTTGCGTGACATAGTTGAGCCACAGTGGCACTTTGGTTTTCTGTTGAACTGAGAAATAACAGCCCCCGGTGTTAGCCGCTTTACCGTCAGCTAGTTTAGGTCAACAAGGTAACGTTAAGTTTTACTAACTATTATGGATTATGAACAGAAGGCGAAGGCAGTGGCTGACTGCTTGCAAAGCTACAAGAGAGATGAGTCCGGGTGGAAAGTCTGCAAGAAATCGGTAAGTATTTGTTTTTTTACTGTCTGGTATGAAAGTGTACGATTTGTACCCACTAATATAAACTGTTACCTGGTGTAGTATTGGAGAAGCAGCGGCTTGTTTCATGATTTGATGTGGCCTTGCTCAGTGCCAGGTAGCCAACCTGACATTACAGGTCTGAAAGCTTTCACGAAACTTGAAACTCGACTCTGCAATTTGGCACGAACTCCAAATTACACAAAGCAAGTGTTAAAAAAAAAAAGAAGAAAGAAGTACATTTCACTAATTTAGGCCAGTTACCTCTACTTTTTGCAGGAGTGAACCATTTAAAATTTGAGATTTTTAAAATGAAAGTAAATGTAAAATGTCGGACAGAAGAACAGAAACAAGCAGAATACACATTTGATCGAGTCCATAGTTTTCACATTTGTTGACACAGTTTTTTAGCCTGCTCCATGGTTAGTTTTAGGGTAAATATGCCACTGAGGGTCTATTTCTGATCTCTGTTATTCTTTACAAATGTAGTTTTTCCCATGTCACAAAAACAAACAATATATAATGGTAGATTCATCCAGGTTTGTGCTGTTTAACTTCAAACTTTAAAAGATAGTTAACAATCACAGTTTTCCTCTGGGGGTGCTGATATAATCTGACCATATTTGTGTGGTACAGACAGATAAACAGGCAAACTGCAGAACATAACAGCTTTATAGAATATAATTGTGGTATTATTTGTAATTAACAAGTAGATTTTTAACATCGCTAACTGTTTAAAATGTTCTGTTGACTATAATCTACCATTTATGACCATACACTCACTGAGCACTTTATTAGGAACACCTGCTTATTCATGCAGTTAAAATCACATAGACACAGGTTGCTGTGCATGAGAGGGGTCAGAGGAGAATGGCAATAATATGGCATCAGTCTGGTAGTGAATGCTTTCTTGGTACACTCTGAACCCCTTAATATGTAATCACACTTTTATTTTCATTTTTTGCAACAATAATACAAACATCTCTGAACAATGGGGAGAGAACCAGAATTATAAATATGAAATAAAGAAAAGAAAGGGCTAATAATAATAATATACACTTGTATACTTTGTGTACAGGTTAATCACCCTGGAGCCTCTTAATCCAGACTGCTTTTCCCTCTTTGGTTAACATCCCTTAGATCTCTGGGCAAGTGGTCTATCAGAGGCCGCCATATATAAAGCTGTTGTCATTTCGCCTTAACCTGGCACTGAGTCTCTCCATTGGAAAAGTCCAAAAATTTTCTGTCCAGAAAGGAGCAAAGAAAGGCACTCAGTATTAGTATGGTGTTCCTAATAAAGTGCTAAATGAGAGTCAAGTTTATTATTCAGAATATATATCAATATATCTGTCTTCGTTTCATGTCTTGAGTGCAGAAACAGATAATGTATGACTACATTTGTTGTTTTGAAATATGTAATGTGTCAGAGAAGACATGGAGAGTGTACCATGTGGGCCATGCATTACATTATTATATGTTGCTCAATGTGAGTGTATTGTTTTCTTGGCAGAATGACGTGGTTGTGTCTTGGCGTCCCTCATCAGAGTTCCCTGGGAATGTGTGAGAAACCTCAACTTCTCTTTTTCTCTCCCTCATCTAGTTATGTTTTGATCAGCAGTTGAGTATAATGATGATATGTATGTAAACTTCAGAAGAACACTTTGTTGTTGTTCATGGTTCAGGAGGTTTTTACCGGGAGTTGAGTTATCCTCAGAGGTCTCATCCTCAACAAAACCAACAGACCTGATGATTAAAACTGGGAAAAACACTGAATGAAGAAGTATCACACTAAAAATCTGTGTTTTCTGCCTCTCTTTGGTGGAAGTCAGTAAGGGCTGCAGGCTGTTAGCTTAGATGCAGCTAACATTAGCCTAGCTTGTTTTTAGGTTATTCATTCAGTGTTTATCGTTCAGGAGGTTTTTGCTGGGAGCTGAATTATCCACACAAGTCTTTTTCTCTCTAAAACAAACAGACTAATTAACTAAAATCAGTAAAACCACAGAATAAAACTGTTTCACGTTAAAAATCAATGTTTCTCAGTGACACTCTCGGGCGAACACAGGACGCTGAGAGGAGCTGTTTGCTCAGCTTCTCTGATTACTTAAGATCCAGACGACTGATGACAAAAATCCTTAATCTGAATTAAGATTGTAGTTATAAAGTAATAAAAAGTTATATTTATTTATCATTTTGGAACTGTAGATGTCTTGCACAGTGCACCATATACCCATGGATGCATTTGAAAATCACATGACTTCAGAACAAGTCTTGTGGAACTTTATTAGTTTTGAACATGGCGTTTGTTTTCTGCCTGATTTATATATTTTTTCAATTGATATGTTGTGTACGTAGTTATGTTATGTATGTTTAAGGAGGCTATGGTCTAGTTCAGGGGTTAAATCATTTGCCTTTCCAAGCATGTATGATTCTAATTTACAGCAGAGTCATGCCTTGATAATAATCTACTCTCCTGACTGCATCCTGTCGTCTGCAGTTATAAGGGGGAGGGAAGTGTCAGCTGCAGCCTGGAGAAAGTGTGGGAGTGCCTGAAACCAGTACCCAATGGGCTCAGAGTCAAATGGGACAACAATGTCAAAAAGTTTGAGCTTCTGGAACAAATCACAGAGGTGTGATTTTGTTCCAAACTCAACTCCTATTGTAAATACTAATTTAGTACTCTGTTCACTGGTATACAATCATGTGACCATCCATGAACGCGCTACAATAAATAAATATAACTTTGACCTTTGTAACTACAATCTTAATTCGAATTAGTTTTGTCGTCGATAGACGGATAACAGCGTCGGGAAGCTATTTAACCTCTCGGGTCTGTAAAATCACTGACGACCGTTTCCAGCGATGTTGATTTTGATATGATTTTGATTTGGATGATCAATCGTTTGAAGAGAAAGACATTGATGAACCAATTCAGCTCCCCGTGGCTGCTCACCAGGCGATAGGCGCTGGATGAACCCTAAAAACAGCTGAGCTAATGTTGTGCGTCTAACTAAGCCTGCGGCTGCAACTTCCGCAAGGGCGAAAACGCAGTTTTGGTGTGACTCTCTTCGTTCGGTGTTTTTCGGTTTTGTCATCGGGTCTGTTCGGACTGGGCCGAGATGAACGCCTCTGAGGGCAACTCAACTCGACAAACCTCCTGGCGTGAACAACAACAAGTGTTCTTCTGGTTGTACATATCGTACTCAACTGCTGTCAAGCTGCTTCAGGCGAGAGAAAGCGGTTTCTCGGAGGAGACTCTGATGACAATTATACCGTCGTCTGCCAAACAATGCGCCTCACGTTAGAACGACTTGTATAATAATGTGATGCGTGACACATGTTCACTCTCCTCTGACACATTACACTGTTCAAGGCAACAGTCGCCGTTATCTGTTTCTGCGCTCAGGACGTGAGCAGACGAATATGATATATATTCTGAATAAACTTGACTCATTTAACGCTTTATTGGGAACGCCATGCCCAACTGCGGTGCTGCCTAACAACTCACTCTGGACGAAAAATTACGGTTTCAATGAACTCGATGCCAGAACAAGCGATGATGGCAGCCTGTGGCGGGCACTCGACCGCGCGAAGATCTGAGGATGATGACAAGGAGGGAAGCGGTCTGGATGTCCGGGGCAACCGCAGAGAAGTGTGTATTGATAGCCGCTTTCTTTTAACATTTCATGTTGGATTCTCTCCCGTGATGAATGTTGTGTTGAAAAGGTGTATTAAGGGGTTCAGAACAACGCCAGGCGACCACTACCGAACTGATATGTGCTGCCGTTCTCCTGACCCTACTCGTAACCTGACGTTTTAACTGCGTGAATAACAGTCATTCTAACAAGGGTATGATCAGTGTGTGGTCGCCGTCGTGAATTATGATCAACAAATTTGTTTTAAACGGTCAGCGATGAAAAATCTGCTGGTACAAATAATACCGTTATGAACCTGTGAAACTGTTGTGTTCTGCGGTTGCCGTTTGTCGTCTTGGCTATCGGTCAGATTATCGGCGGAAAACTGTCGATTCATTAACTGGCGCAAAGGTTGATTAAACGGCGCAAACACCTGGATGAATCTACCGTGCTGCGTGTTTGTTTGTGTACGTTGTGAAATAACGGAGATCGAAATGAACCTCGGTGACATGTTGCCACAAAACGGGCGAGCTAAAACTTTCGTCGGCGTGAGCGGACTCGATCAAATGTGTGTTCTGCTGGGCATTTACATTGCTGCGTTTAAAATCTCAGGTACAAATAGTTCGCTCTACTAGATGACAACCTGAAATTGATCTTCTTTCTTCTTTAACGCGCTGTTGGAAGTTCGTGTAAACCACGAAGTCGGTTCGAAGACAATCAACTCCGGTTGACCTGACTTGCTGTTTTCAGGCCATAAATGAAACAACGCTGCGCCAACTACACCGAATGTTTCGGTATATTGAATGGTACCGCTTTCGCCACCGAACAGATACTACCGTTCTTGAACTTTCGCAGACTCTCTGCTGCTATAACGCTGTTCATAATCGGTAAAGCAACGTTACCTTGACTAAACAGCGACGACAAAAGCGCGACACCGAGGCTGACGGTCGGCAAACAAAGGGTACTGTCAACCAGCGCTACCGAAAAATACCCACAACGTTATCCTCGACCAGCAACGTTAACAAATGAGCGAGGCGTACTGTCTGGATAACGCTGTCGGCGCGCTACCGGTGGCGGCACGAACTGAAAGCAACATCTGACCGTCAAGCTGTTGACTGCGCGACTGCTATCATCTGTCATTAAGCATTAGCTCTGAGGTAACAGGCAATTCGCCAGAAGCTTGATCATCTTGGGCTCGAGTATCCGCCAAATAAATGGCGCGTTGTATTTCAGGCAACGCTCCGTCGTGCGTTGGTGACCTGACCAATGACAACACTGCATACTCGCGACCAGCTGGTTAATCGTATTGTCTTACCTGTCTGACGCTTCGACGCTGTGACGAGCAATTCACGTAATTGTTTGAAACGCTAACCGAGTCTTTCTGTATTCTGATTGTCCACCTGCGGCGAAATCTCGCGCGCTGCTTCTTCAGGTGTGTTCGTCCGAACATGCAATGAATGAAAAGACTTCGTATGATGTGCAAGACAGTCACTGACCTGTTTTGTTCAGTTCTACGTGTTTTAATGGCAACGATCGACAATGGCAGGTTTTGTTGCTGTTTACATTGCTGACCAACTGTTCAGCGACGGCTGTTCTGGCTGGTCGCGGCGCATATATCGCGATATTTTGGCTGACGAAATGCGAATGTTTGTGGTACCAGTTCAGGCGTCGTTGCGATCAACACAACTGAACTGGCACAGCCAGCTGCCTCCCGTAAACGGTGGCTCGCTGTGGATGACTGGGCTCTGCCTGCTGCGGTGGCTGCTGAGCCAGGGCGTCGTTTCGGTCAGCGGCGTCTCAGCCGGTCTGCGTCAGCAGGCCTGTGAGGACTGTTCCGGGGAGATGTGGCGCCTGGTTCGCCTGAAAGGGTCGCTCCTGCATTGTGCAGGCCGGTCGTCTCCCGGTGCTGTCGTCCTCACTCGCTGCATCTCTTGTGCTCACTCGCACTCGTGCTGGCGTGCGGTAAGTGTGCTGTGGTGTCGAGAAGGGAGCAGCGATGATTCTGCCGGCGGCGATATCTGCGCTCGCTGCTTCCTCGCTGTTCTCGCTCGAATGGGGCGGCTGGTATGGAGATGATGGCGGCTGTGAGATGGCAGCGATCTGCGCGGTGCTCAAGTCGAACTCTTCCATGGCCAGCGTGAGAATCCCGGTGTTGACGCTGTGGATGGGCGATCGCGTGGCGGAGAAGTGTGTGTTGGCGCGGGTCCTCCGCCAGCTCTGGCGGCGGTGAGATGAGGCTGCGGTGTTCCCCAGTGTCGGGCTCGCGGGGCTGGCCGTGATGGTTGGACTGCAGTGGGACACCAGGCGATCTGTTTGAGGACAACATGGGGCGGTTTATTAATTCTGTATTTTTGATGCGTAGATGGTGGTGCTGGGGCAAAGCGGTATGATGGATGATCGGCGGGTTCAGGTAAAATACTGGCGAAATGAATCCAATAACATTGACGGCGGCGCTGTGATGCGGTGAGATGCTGTCACTCCGCTGGAACTTTACTCGTGTGGCCGTTCACGCGGCTGACTTCCGCAAGTGCGGGCGGATGACGGCCTGGTGGGTTGATGGCGCAGTCTGGTGATTACATGTGCTGCATTCGAAATTCAGGCATGGGTTTTCGATGACCTGACGGTGAGGGCGGATTAACTGTATTATTATCGTTAAACGGCGGGCTGATCGGCCAAGCGAGGTGACGTGGTGCTGGAGCTTACGTCGACCGACCCCGTGATGGCTATGGTGGATACGTCAGCAAATAATACGGTTAATAAATAATCAAATGGGCGTAAGCTTTATGGCACTGCGTCTCTTCGCCTGTAGTGGAGATGAGGAAAGTGATGGCTGATTGAAAAGTACAAATTAATTTTTCCGTCATGTTTGCAAAACGGCTGAATGCTATTTCTGATCATTCGGCAACTGGTGTATTCACTACCAGTCTGCAATAAGTCGGGGTTAGTAAAATAGTAAGGGTATCGATGCGTAATGGTCACCTGTTACAACTGGTTGCTGACGACGCCGGCTGGTATTCCATGACTGACTGATGATCGGTTAACGAGCTGGTATTCATTCCTGAACTCTGTTACATTATTTGTAGACTTTGCTTAATTTAACGACTCAATAACTGATAGCATTTCGACTTATGTGATGGTTCGATCGCTGTTTCGACCGCGTTCGCGCGACGGCAAGCGCGGGGTCGGCGACATTAAACTGCTGTGAGCGCGAAGAAGACGAATGAGGCGAGAACTGACGTGGTATGATGACGTCGTGGTCTTCGGTGCTTCATCTTGGTGACGACTGGCGACACGGAGGATCCGGTTGAGATAACTGTGCTCGCAGACTACCGTCTCGAAGTCGATGATTTTTCGGTTAATGTCTGAAACAGGTGCGTGATTTCGCTGCAAGCTCAGAGACATTTCATTTGGCTGCTGACGGGCACAAAATGCGGCCGAAAATGTTTGGCTTTGCGATGTTAAGGTGATTTGCTGCTGGCTGAAATGGACTTTACGGTGTCGGGGACGTGTTTTGGGCTGCAATGATCAGCGCGGCCTCTGTATTAATCAAGGCCCAGTATTGGCTTTATGGGTGATCTTAACTAACGTTCATCGTCCTGCGCCACCTGACAGTGATTGTTACGGCGTTCACCCGTCTCGGTTTCGACGTTCGGTCGGCGCTGGTCTGACTGGCTGCTGTTTGAAATCGGCCTGCTGGCTAAAGCGGTGAGTGTCAAACCTTTCGACGCAGCCGTTTCGGGCGACAACAGTCTTCGTCGGACTCTGGGCGGATGTCCACTCTTCGCGCCCTGGTGGGCTGGAGTCTTCCGTGACGAACTGGTTAAAACCAGCTGGGCGGGAAGATGAGGCCTCCTGACGTGATGGCTGCGCGGTGCACGTCGGCGCGCCTCAGGCCTGTGGTCTTGCTTGAGATGGGATTATCGGGGGTCGCAACACGTGGTGAGGCACCAGACGGGTGGCTGCCGGCCATCTGAACTGGCTGGCGATGTCATCTGAGATTGACCACTGGCGGGACCGTTACGCGGCCTGCGTCTCGCCGGGGACGTTGACACAGGTTTTGCTGCTGCCGTTTTGTTAACTCAGACGACAACTGTTTTTTTGATCGGTTGACAAATCTGTGCGCTCGGCGTATAGATAACTGGATACTCCGTCTACGATATTTTAATGGGCCAACGAAGACATTTCTGCAATTCTAGTTTGAGCCGCGACAGAAGAAGGACTCTGATTAAAAATGTTGAACAATCTGAATAATGTTGCGTGCCTGCGATTTTGACTGCACGGTGATGTTGGCGGAAATAAGCGGTTTGCGCGAGCCTTTTATTGCGCGATGAAATAAGCTGATGACTCCTGCGCGAACGTGTTTGTTCAAACGCTGTTCGGCTGCGATGATTGTTACATGCTGATCAGATTGCGGTGAGCGCGACTGGGGAAGGTAAAATGATCAGCGGCTGGTGAAGGTTAAACAATTTTTCAACCGTGATAGTGATTTTCTGACGATGAACGTCGGTGTGATCAGAGAGCGTTGTGAATTTTGATTCAATCACGAAACCGTGATTGATAAGCTGTTGTTTGATCCTCTGGTGATTCGTCAACTCGCTACGATCGGCTTCATCCTCGGCGCAATGGCGTAACCCATGCCTATTACCTGAGATGTGCGTCAGATAACGTATTATGGTGTGTTGTCAATATCAGTGGTCTTGGCTGGCGGGCTGGCGAGGCTGGTGTGACGCTGCTTGAACCACGGGGGAGATCACTGGCCACATTCTCCGAAGACAATGATAAATCCCGACGCTGGCTGCATCTAATGCACATGTGTGTTGGCGCGCTCGGCGATCAACCACGGCGTGGTCGCGACGTGGTCCTGCGATCCGGCGTGAGATGATGCAGGCTGGCGGGCTCCGCGGGCCGCCACCCACCGGGATAACGATGGACGACTGGTCTGGGCGTCAAATCGTTCCGGGAGATTTTGCAGCCAGCTGCTGAAATCGCGGTGGTGAGGGCGGACGTGAAGTGGTCTGTGAGCAACATGAGATCTTTGTTCTCATCGTGTGTTTACCTGAATGGTCACAATGTTGTGATGATCTGTATCAGATGGCAGCTGTTGAGGGCGGCTGCATCAGGGCTGGCAACAGGCAGGTGAGGCTGTTTGATCTGGAAAAAAGCTGCCAGACTAAATCAAATGCTGCGCCGTGAGTTCATATGGAGTTAACGTCAAGCGCTGGCGTTATTAACTATCCGGTTGCACCTATGTTTTCTTGATCAGGCATAACGTTCGACTTTAATGGTGAACCAATCGTTCGATCGATATGATTCATGTTCTGGATATCCTCATGATTCATGAGGAACGGTGGTACGCATGAGGCGTTGGTGTCATTCCGTTGAATCGTTGACGTTCCGGTGGTGCGATCGGTGTTGAGGAAAGAGTGATTGAAGGGCAAATGAACTGAAACACGGTGATAATTTTATGAACAATGGTGTTCTTTTGGAGACGATAACATGCTCGCTCTTGGGCGATGACTGGTATTGTGCGTTTGAATGGCTGTTCTGCCGCGGTTACAGAATGGTTGGCAGTTGCTGTTCGGCACTGACTCGGCAGTCTGACCATTCTCGCTCTGTGGTATGCGTGCGCTGCTATGTTGGATGATTCAGCGGTGCGTGAATAGCGGGCGTGTTCTAATGGTGCTCGGTGGTGGTCTTGTAATGCACTGTGATGCGCGGATGGCACCTGAATTGTTATTGAAGCCTGCGCTGATGTTTTCGACTGCGTATGATGAAGTCCGTATTTTCGCCGCAGTGAATCAAACAACAACAATGCTGTCTTGATCTGGGCGTGGTACATACAGAGACCAAACTAACTGTTCCCAAGGTCCTGGTGTCGGCGTCGTGGTGGCGAAAGCAATTGACTTGTTGCTGACGGCGACGTTAAACGATGGTGTTCGTTGAGTTCCGAATTCCTTCGGTGTTCAGGTTCGGGGAGCTGGTGGCTCCTCGGTCTTTCAGGCTGATAAAACTGATCGTGTTTTCGGCTAGATGTGAGACTCGGGCTCGTTGTTCGGAGGACGCATGAGCCAGTGTGGTCTCCTCCTCTTGAGGCAATAAACTCGTGGCACAGATGCTGTTTTGCAAAAAGTGTTCCTCGGTGCTGCGAGACGCAGGTAGTCGGGGCTGGCTCGGCCTGTTTCTAATTGATGGACGTCGGCGAGATGGCTGGGTATGTATGATCATGACGACCAGTAACGTGTTGGGCGAGCGGTAATGGCTGGCGTGATGTGCGGCCGGGTTCTGGCTAGTCGCCTCTCGCTGGTCTCGCTGGCTTACGATTATCGACGAAAATTCATTGTTAACGCAATGGCTGTTGTGTGAGCCTGGGCGACGGCTGACAAACTGCTCTGTTCGTTGGCTGCGTTCTGAGACTTTCGATGAACAGGTCCTGTCGCAACAGGCTGCTGTCGTGTTGCATTCAGGTCTCGGCACTCCGCTGGTATGGATTATGGAAACTATGAAAGGGAAAGAGCCGGCTATTGTCGGCGGTGTCGATCGAGGCCAGTCAGTGCTGCTCACTCCGGCGGGGCTGCGTTGTGTCCGCATGGTCTCGGCCGTGACTGCTGGTTCACGTCTGGAGGTGGGGCTGGAAAGACGGCAGGCGCTGCCGTCGGGGTGGGCTGAGCTCGCGGGCCTGTGTGAGGCCCATGTGATGACATGTGGGGAGTGCGCCACGACTGTAATGCTGTTTGTCGGTAATCAGAAACACGCAGAACGAAAAATGAAAGGATGATGTTGATCGGAAGCGCGGTGACGGGGTGGTCGTGTGTTTGCGCGGACGTGAAATCGTCCGTCGTTCGAGGTCGTCATCCTCCTCGGATGTGGTCGCTGGCTGTTACGGCGGTACGGGGAAAGAAGTCATAATCGTGAACAAAAGGTGTGATTAATCAGTGTTCGATATGCGGAGATGGAAGGCAAGCTGGTTGCTGACGGGTCGTTCACGTTAAATGGCGATAACGCGACATATGTTTTCGATCGTTCATCAAGTAATCGTAACGTGCGGTGTATTGCTCGGCATGTTCTTTGCAGGCGTTAACAACCGTTGATATGATTCAACATCGATCTGGATCGCAGATTGCCATAAACATTGGGCCTCAAGCTGTGTTTAACGGATCGGGTGCGTACTGGTGACCGTCGACGTGTGCTGCGGTGCGATACGCCAGAAACGCCGGTTCATCGTTGATCTCGCGTGGTACATAAAGAAAGATGTCGCCTCAAATCCGGCTGTATCGGTAATTCGCGGGCACGCTAAAGTAACGTCAACGACAAATGACGGAAGTCACCAGTGACAAACCATCGAAGCCGAAAGGCTTTCAAATAATCGCTTTTGAGGTGAGAGGTGATTAGATGATTCGCTGATGCGGAGGTGTGATGATGGTCTGGCTGGTTGGTCAAATGATCGACGAGAAATAAACAAGGGGCTGGTTTTTGCTGACCTGAAACTGGGGATGGTTATGATGTCGATTGTCGTTGGTGTTGAAACTGTTGAACACAGATGAAAACTGATATGTGGTTTTCGCTGATGACGGCGACGGCGCGGTTAGACCAGACGGAAAACCTGAACTGCTCATTGTCGTGAATGGCTGGGGGCGAGGACTGATTGGTATGAAACTGTTTGACCGGGGATGATGGCTGGAACAGGAACAGACGAAAGGCTGGGGACCTGGCTGAGGCAGGCCAGGCAGGCGCAAAAATCAAGTAAATTAAGCTGCTGAAGCTGCAGGCCTGAACAAATAATTGAACAGGCCGGTCGTCACGGTTTGATTCTGACGCTATGGCGCTACGAATCTTTATTTTGACTCTGTTGATTCAGCTTCAAGGCTTTTGTTGGAAGGATTGACGGACTATCATTCTTCTTGATAAACATTGACACATTTCTTTGAAGCCTGACCCTGCTATGGGCATTTTTTCGGTGTAATGATTGATTGATCGGGGGCCTATTTCAAATGCCATCCCCAATACAAACACGTGTTGTTGCTATATACTGACGATGTGTATCGCAAACGAAGTGTTGATGACGTGTGTTGTTGTGGGTGTCACACCTGGTTGCTCTGGGCTGGCGATGAGGGGACGACCACAGTGAGGCACAGCCGCTCGGGCGAACAATCGGCAGGTTGGGGGGCAGCTCCATCTGAGCAGAGACTTTGCCTGGCTCAGGGCACCCTGGGCTTGCATCGGTGTTCAAATGATTTCATGGGCCAGACCGTCGCTGCGAAATGATCCAATGATGGGCGCCAGGCAATGAAGATTGAAAGATCTGCTGGTCAAGCAGGTGTGGGGCCGGGTCGCTCGGCCGAACGCTCGAATTGAGCACCACTATCGGGCGAAGGCTGATATAATGACATCGTCGCTGTGTCGATTTTCGAACACCGAACGGTTATAATCGAATGCGGGGCGATCATTATTCTCCATATTCGGTGACGTTTCAAAAAAGACTCTGATGTTGATTGTTTTCTTCTTCTTGTACCGTATGGTGCAAACACACCGATTATTCAAACTTCCGTTCGTGGCTGGTTGGTCAAAGCAAACACGCAGAGGCGCCCGGTGAAGAACTGCTATTCGAGTGCTGTGGAGACAGAAACTCCGGGCGCAGAACGTCGCTGTTAATCACGGTGAAAGAAGGCCCATTGATGCGGCGATAGAAAAACAGAAAAGGCGTCAATGAAAACAATGAAATGGTAGATACAGGCAGACTGTAAACGAGACGTATAAATGTCGTAAACAATAGGCTGAGTTTGGTCTTGTAACGCGATCATGATGCGCAACATGAATATTCCGTTGACAAACTGTGTTGATAGCAGTCTGCAAGGCTCTGCGCTTTCAAACGAATTTGTTCATGTTCGTATGATGGCTGAAGTTTTAATGACGTTCACAACTCTCTTCGCAAATTGCTAATACTTAAAAACGCTGTTGTTCACAATCTGATGACATATCATCGGCAGTACGATATTTGATGTTATGTTACATTGGTTATCACTAAAGCGTGACGCTGACCTGTTACCTGATTAATACCGCAATTTCGCGTGCTGTTGATTTTTCTTTGCTGTTCGGCAATATGAC
>BRZM01003498.1:62310-74715 GCA_033238685.1 Lates japonicus
ATCAGGCACTTCCAGACAGTTTACGTATTATCTGTCTCTTTATACTCATGTCCTTTTTTGTCCCTAATAGAGAGGGATTGTAGTAATGCGTTGCCTGTGTGAGGTTTTGTTGTATATGAAACAAGAATAGCACTAGTTTTAATTCAAATGATTTGCCTTGTTTAAAATTTTTAATAGCTGAACATTACCAGATCTTTTTCTTGAGATAAGTGAAAGTTGCACTGTGCCAGCCAAATTTAATCGCTTTAGGCAAACAAGGGCTCCCATATCTAAATGTTTTCATAGGTTTTGAGTGGATAGGTACAGTAATTAGAATTTCTATTTCCCACAACCTGTTGCTAATGTGGTATATTCAAAGTTGTAATGCTCATGCAAACAGTTAATAAAGACAGGACAAAAAACTTACCACCGGACAGCAGAATTACCATCTAATCCTGGCTTGAACCTGAGTGAATAGTAGAAACTTCTCCTTTTCCTAAAGGAGTTAATTTGACTCAAGACAATCTCATTATCAACAAATGAAAATCTACCATTTAATCTCTGCTTGATCTAAAAAAGAATAAACTAATGGGTGTTTATATTTCCATATATTGTAGCATCTGTGCTCTGTGGTCCTATCCTTTATTTCACCTCTGCTTTGTTTAATCCTTAAAAACCATGAACATGGGTTTCCTCACTTTGAACTTGCAGGGGCTTCATCGTGGAGTCAGACCGTAGAGACTCTCAGTCAGCTCAGGATCTCATCACCTGTGCAGACACGAAGACAACCTGAGAGCATTAAGGCTATACAACTACTCAAATTTCCATCCTTTTAAAATATATGTACTCTCTATGAATGAACAGACAGACTGTGATGAAGGCAGCAGAGCTGACAGTTATGGAAAAACACCCTATTAGTAAGGTTAGGCTTTCTCCTCACCCTCCTGCAGTCGTCCATCAGCAGCAGCTGCTCCTCCAGGAAAAATAGTCTTGACATAGTCCCCGTAGTCCACATACATGCTGTCCCTCCACTTACGATACTGAGAGCTGAACCTGGGAACAGCGCCAGCAATTTCATGTGATCATAAACTGCCTGAGATAAGATAAGTAGTAACAAGTAGTAGCTGATGGGTTCTAGGAGTCCTGGTAAAATATTTAAATTGTTGGGACGGCCTTTGAGTAACCTCCAATTAAAAGCTCTGAAAAAAGTAGCAAGTGGAGCTTAAGCTAAAAACTTATAAGTACTATTTTCTACAAATTATAATGTTGAAGAATACAAAGGAAGCATCTTGTGTAAGCAGCATAATAATATATATATATTACACTTGTAGCATAAATTCTGAAGTGTGTGAAGAGAGACCTTACTCTGTTAGTGTGGCAACTGTTAATTATATTTACAAAGAGTTGATCTGATTTATAAGGAGCCATTTATAAGGTTTTCAGCTGTAATTAAAGGATTTGGTGTTTATTAAATAATTTACCAATAATTAACTACAGGATTTGCCAGATTGTTGAAAATCCTCCTCCAACATGACACTTTTCTCACCTTCTAGGTTTAAATTCATTAGGAGACCTCCCAGTAGGCTATTTATTACTTCTCCTCTGAAAACAGCTGCCTTTGTCTGGACCAAAAATCCATATATAAACTGCTCAGTTACTTAGTGAAATACTGAGTAAGTGTCAACCTTTCAACACTAAACCTTAATTCCACATGGAAAAAGAAAAGAAACTTGGAGTATTTAGGAATGAAAGTATGATACTAAAAATGTAAGAAAAAAGCAACAGTTTTAGGTGGTGGTGGTTGTAGTAGTGTGTATGGTTCCTACCTTGCCGTGGCCTTCATCAGCACAATGTACAGATGATGAAGGCACCCCGTGCTGCAGGAGTGAACCAGCTGGGCAGAGCTAGCGAGGAGGCGGGAGGACGGTGCACAGGCTGGCAAATAACACACAGGGGTTCCCGTGGCGATTTAATTCTGTCTTTTGCCACCAGTAACATTTTGTTTTGACATGATCAAACCTTCCAGCAGCAATATTTTGTGAGATTTTTACAAGTATTTACAGTTTACCATTCCCAGGTGCAACAAAACAACACTGAGCTGCACAGCTGCTGCAACCATGCACACCACCATCTAAAGTCTAAAATGCTAATACCCAACCTTTGTGGCTGGCTAGGGGTGGGTATTTACATATTTTTGGATTATTTATTTTTGTTTTCATTCAAAAAATGCAAGAAACAAACTGTTCTCTGTCGATAGCCAGATCAGGAGCTTCACTGTTCAGAACACACTGCTTTTCAGTTTCCAAGACTGAAGTTTTCTGTATGTTTACCTGAACCAAACATTTCAGCCAACTACTTTCTCACTGTTTCAGTCATCACAGTCACTTTTATAACGTTAAACTGAGTCTTAAACCACATGAAGATTTTTGTCATCAGATGTTTGGGTCTCAAGCCGTCAATCAGAGCAAACGATACGCTCTTGGCGTCTGTCTCACCAGAACATCCGCGAGGAGAAACACTGATAGCTGTTGACTAACGGCCCGCAGCTCCTTACTGACGTACTTCATTTAGTGTTTTTTTTCAGTTTTAATTTTCAAATTGTGTTTGTTTTGGAGGAGGAGACCTCTACAAGGATAATTCAGGTCCTAGTAAAAACCTCCTGAACTATTAACACTGAAGGAATTATGGCATACAAATGCAACACAATGGGTTGTTTAACAATTACCAATCAAGCTGACTACTTCTGCCACCCAGCTGTACTATGCACTTGTTGAAAACCCTGCTTGCATCAGTGGTTTTGCTTCAGGTGGTGAAACATACAGTTGTGTTTCAACTTTAGCTGTCTGTTTCTTGCAAACCTTGCAGAAAATGTAGCTTGCTGGAGTCTGACTTCTTAAAACCTTATTGTCCACGTCCCTTTTTCTGTTGTCTTATGTGGTCTATTTGTCCTTTGTGTCTTTGATTGAATGAGCATCGTATATGATGGGTAGATGGTGTGGTCTTTTAATATATTTATCCAGGTCAGATAAATTAAATACCAATAATGATGATATTGAGGAAACTCCAGCTGTTGGGACAGAGACTTCCTGTTCCATATAAACCACGATTCCATGAGGATATGACTGGTATACAGCTCTGGGTCTTCATGATGATGCTGTCAAATCCCCCAATCCAGTGCGGATGAGCACCTGGTTTGTAGACACATCATCCAAATGAATGAGACAGGAAACACAGAAACACAGCTGTGCAACTATAAAATACTACATTAGTTGTGTTGACTCAGTTCTGTGTGCCTGATTTCACTGACAACATAACTGTCCCTAATCAGATTATTAATTCTTATCAAGTTTTGATATGTGTGGTGAAAAGTGACAAAACAAATGATATTTTGTGTTGTGCTGTTGATTATGCGATACTCTTTCTGCTTATAACACAAAGAGAGATGGAGGAGCTGCCCACAACTATGAAATGAAAAAGTAAATGAGTATAATTGGTGAAACAACTCTCTGCGACTGCAGTTTGGCGATCTGATTCACAACAATTCACAATACTGATGCAAAAATCTGTACTAAAAATAAATTTGATGGACATATCACTCTACAATATAACACACAAAGGAAAATGGTGAAAACCTTATCAGAGCTGAAACAGCTACAGAGAAAACAGTACTAAAAAGTAAATTATAATGGCATGCTATCAAGAAGAACTCAACCATACCAGACGGTCTGGTAGAGAAGCCCAGATACTCATAAATACAAAAAGCTTTGCAGGCACTGTCAAAAGAGCCTTCAACATCATAGGCTTCTCCAAAACACATGATCAAAGGGCAGATAAAATACCTATGCCTTTGGGTGATAAAGGATCTCAATCTGGGATCGCCAATAAACTTATGTCGATTAGGCGATAAGCTCAGGACATTTTATTCGATTTGGGCATTTATTCTAACAACGTATCACCGGCGAATCAATGTGGGACAACAACCAGTCAGGCAGCCGTTTTTGGCTCGATACGTCAAAAGTACACACCCTTTTCCCTGTCTAAAACATTATTGGACCAACTGGTAAAAGCTGTGGACAAGTGAGAAAGCGATGTGTTGAACCAGCAAAGAACTCACATTATTCTGCTTATGGTTAATGCTAATTCTAGCATCTTTGTTGTAATACTAGACGCTGTTTATTATTGATTTGAATATTGTAATTATCATACATTATGTTTGTCTACTATTTTGTGCTGCTGTCACATTTTCTTAATCATAATTGACCAGAGGTTCATGCTTCCTGTTATACCTTTTATGTCATTTCAAATGTACCTTTTTATCTACAATCTACCACGTACCCATAGGCCATCTCCTGTACAAAAAAGGATATTACTCCTAAGCTATATTAAAACAATTTTCCCATCACTCTCTCTCTTGTCCTTGATTCACTCTAAAAGCTCCAGCTCTATCTGTCTAGACAGAGCAACAGCCTCCTCCTTTTGTTCTGTGGCCACAACAGTCGTAATCGTAGTAGTTACTATTAATAAATAAAGCCAGCATGTTAATTTTTAGCTATAAGTGAAACCTGTTTGATACACACTGGTTGAATTGGACCCGTGTCCGGTTGCTGGTGGTCTGTCTGGTGGGCTCTGCTCAGTCACTGCATTTCCCAGCATTTCTCCTCATTCCTCAGGATGGGTAACTTTAAACACAAAATGTAATAATGGCATGCCTTAAATAATATAACCGGTCACAGTACACTTTCGGTGAAAGATTGTTTTACCTTGAGGTGTTGTTGTTGCTAGTTTATCTGTTGCCAGGTAATATTAGTCAGGCAATGAGGCCGGGTGTCGTGGTACCGTGGTCGAGACTGTGTGAATGAAGTCCTCACGTGTGGAAGTGTCCTAATGTATGTGAAAGCTGGCTGGTGTGGTCAACATCAGTGTAACACAAGAAACTCCCTGTCCACAGAAACCTGTTTTTGGACTTTCTGCCTTGTTTTACGTTACCTAGAAACAACATTAAACCACTGACAAGTGTCTAATATTAGTTATTTCGTTTAAAATACAATGTTCTGATGGGAAACCTCGAGATTCTTTTTCATCTGGATGTTGCTTTGACACGAACCACCAACCTAAACATTACTTTGTGAATAAACACACCCCAGCAACAGGGCCTCCCCAACAGGACAATGCTCACCACACCATAAAAAACTGCTCAGAAATGTCTTGAGACAAGACAAGAGCCAGGTGTTGACCTGGCCTCAAACTCTGCAGCTGTTGATCCAGCATTTGTGGGACCTGTTTAATATTGTGTAGTCTCCCCTTGTGCTGTAAAACAGCTCATTAACAGAGCATATAGACCTCTGAAGTGTGCAGTTGCACGGGACATTGGCAGCAGGCCGTTTGGGTCCTGTGGTTTGTGGCTTGGAGCCTCCATGGATCTGGGTTGTCCCAGTGCTCAGACCTGGATCAGATTGGTATCTGGGGGTCTGGGCAGGTTAAGCACCTTGAGCTCTTTGTCTTGTTCCTCAAGACATTTGCTGAGCGGTGCTTGGTGGTGTGGTGGGTTTTGTCTTCGTGCTGGGGAGGCCCCTGTTGCCATGGGGGTGTGTGTTTGGCCTACAACAATGTTTAGGTGGGTGAGTACGTGTCAAAGCCATCCAGATCAATATTAAGGTTTCCCGTAAGAATCTTGTTGTGAATTATCAATGTTACATATCAGACTGACATTAGTTATCCAGCTGTTTTAGAAATTATGTAACCTCTGAGAAATAACTTTCCAACTTTGTGTCACAAATGAAAAGTTAACTCATGAATTAAGAGAACAGGACAGTTAATACACTCATTGGTTCTGCTGCTAAAGATTTACTTGGCCTTGTATGACCAGTAACTTCCTGCACTGTGTGGTGGTGGTCAGTGTTATACTTTTTATAGATATTGATGTAGAAGTGACATTGTTCACTGACTTAAAGCGTGGGTGTTTCATCACTGAAGGAGCCATTATGGAAAAAAAAAAATCAGACAGAGACAGTTTTGAAAGCAAAGAATCAGCTGAGCGGTGATCACATAGACATTCTTTCCTACTGCTCTTTCTCATTTCTCTGTTCATACTGCTGTTCGGGTTCACAGCCTCTTAAGTGACTCAAAAAACTTGGCAGGATGATGAGGTGTTTAAAAAACACTTAAACCTAGAAAACCTGTAATATTCTGTGACAACCGTCATGCTGGGTTCAGAACTAACACCTCGGCTCTAAATGGCATATTACTATACCTAAATTTGCTTTCTGACAATAGCATTATACATTTTTAAGATTTTATTGAGAGCCTGATAGAAGGACCCTGTACAATTACATAACAGTTCCCTGACTTTCATGACTTTGTTCCTGCTTTGTCAATGATGTCAGAATATCAAATTCCTTGACTGTCCCTGTCTGGAATATCTTTCATGAGCCCTCAAATTATACCATAGCTGAATTGTCTTCCTCTGACTGATTCTTTAAATTCCTTTATGTGTTTATCTGACTTGGACTCCATAGGGTCTTGTGTGTGAGGTGTGCGTTAATGGGAGGACCCAGGAATCTTGACACGCTAGAAAAATGCCATGCCCACACAGAAATAGTTTAGTTGGAGAGAGTATTACCTTAACTGGCATCTACTTTCAACCAGAGCTGTGTGATATGACGATATATATCGGATAGCATCTGCTCGTTCGGAATTATTAACATTGCCCGGACTGACATCGTTACAGGGTGTTACCCTGCCTCTGTAATGACAGCTAGGATGGCTCCAGCCCCGTGACCCTTAAGGGAGATGGCGGTGCAGATAATGGATGGATGGATGAGACTTTGTCCTTATCGCTACTTTCAGCCATCGATGGTCTCTGGATGCTCTGCATTCATGTGGGGCATATTTCTGATCTCCTTAATTCATCAACAACATATAGAAATGCAGAGATACTGTGTTTTAGTGTTGCCTTAAAGCATTATCAAATGAAGAACGAATGCAGCACCGGAGTCTATTTCATGTGTCAGCTGCTATTACCTCACTATAGGCTTTAATGTGGACACTCCTCATTCCCTCCCCCTCCATCCAAGCACTGCCGTTTAGAAACTGTCCGTTAAAGGGTGCCAGCTTGTCTGGGCTCAGGAAGCTGCAGCCTCTGTGGAGAAAACACACAGAGATGAGCTGAAAACCAAGAAGGTCCGAAAGGCTTCGAGCAGAAATCCTTACAGCATGACTTATTCATATAAAACATTGTATAACCAGAGTAGTAAATATGACCTTGCTTTGTTTACAAGACAGCTCCATGGGGCACCTTTAGGTTCAGCTCTGTGGAAGCAGGTTTCAGTAGAAGGAACATGAGTCTTTCACAGTTAAATCAGTTGTGATGTGTCATGTAGGATTTAAATCACTGTTTCCTGTTGCTGTTGTTCCTTGGCAGCTCTTGTACTAGCTCACCTGACCCCATCAATCACGTCTCTCATCTTAGACAACCTTTCATCTTGCTGGGTGAATTTTTTTTTAAGAATGTGAAAAAACTGTACAGATGTCATTTATACCAACTCCCAGACCTTTAACCTTTTAGATGTGGTTTGTCCATTTTGACTGTGTTCTATATGCATCCACAACTGCACTAACAAGCTTTTACCTGGTCCACATTATATATCTAGATACAGGTTGCATGGTCATACCAGGTGGAATGTTTTTCCAGCACATTCTTAATAAATAAAGCACTTAGAGTTGTGGTATTGTCACCTGTGTGTGTTCCCTCCATTCTTCCCTGGCTCCATATTAGTGTCTTTGTCCTCCGTCTGGACGCTGTTATCAGCCATTTGTGGTCCACACACCTCCTCAGCAGGCCCTGTGGCTACACACATCCTCCAGATACTACTCTCCTACAACAACAGAGATATACAGATACATACACATTCAAGTATAAGGGAACCGCTATACTAGAAGGTAGAAAGCAGTATTTATGAGCATATCCAGCTGGTGACAGCAAAGGAAAAAGAAAAAAGCAGTAAGGTTTTATGGATGCATGAAATGGCAAAACCATAAATGTTTTAATGTCTCTTAAGGTGACAGTATGTGACCAGATTATTAAATGATATAATATAGACTGAATGGTTGTGTTCTTTAAGTAGGTTTTTGAAGTATTTCTTTCGTGACGGTAACAGTGTCAGAATGTACTGAATCAGTTTCTGAATAACTGTTCAAATGGTGTCTGTTATAACTCATATGGGTCGTTGTTACCTTTGATGCTAGTCCAGTCATGAAGACTGTAGTGTCTCAGTATGAGATATGCTTATTGTAAACTTTTCTTACTAGAGCTTGTTATTCAGAGAAGAGACTGTCGATGAGCTTGTCCCCATTGTAGTTTGGAGTAACAGGTTGGCGGGGGAAGTAAAAGCAGAATCCATAATGTTTCACATGTGTAAAGTCTGTTTGCTGTGTCTAGAATAGATACATTAAATGTTTTTGGGGAGTTCCTAGAAGAACGTACATCCCACCTCTGGTATGTTACTGATTAGTAACACAAAGCCGAGTTCAAAAGAGGCTGGTTGGAAGATAGAAAATGTTGAGAACATAGTTACTGAATTCACAAATTTACTCAACTTCTGAAAATCTCCAACTGCAATTGTGTCCTGGTTTTTTGGGGGGTGGGGTGTTGTCTTGCACTTGTTTCATAGTCAGGCTTATTTTGACTCTTGACTTGGACTTGTATGGTTTCAGTTTTAGGCTAAAGTGACAGTCTTGCATTTGTTTGGAGCAATAATGCTGCATTGTATATTGCTTTATTGTTTTACACGTCTGTAGTCCTTATCGAGAATTTCAAGCAAACATACAAATACTGTAAAAGACTTAATTCATAAACCATTGTTTCTCTGTCAAGGATTTAGTCTCAACATAAAAGTCAAAAAGACATGGCTAAGAGATTGTCTAATAGGTGATTAAGAGTGATTGATGTTGAAACTGGCATGAATTAGCCCCTGAGGAAAACAGGAAAACTGCTCCATTAAATTACTGTTGAGCTCAGCCTCAGTTAGGGTTGTTTAGCGGCCTGGACTTTAGCCCATGAAGTGGTACACAACAGCCAGCTGTAAAGTCTGCACAATGATCCGCACACAGTCTCTGTTGTCAGTGGGTAATTTATTTATAGTACTATGGAAAGAGTTTTTATTTCAGTAACCTTTGACTAAGCACATTTAAGTTTTAAGGCAATAACACATAGAAGTATCAGGCAGTGTGGCCATAGGGATGGCATTGTTGGTTGGTCTGTCTGTTCAGTCCAGACTGAAATATCTCAACAACCACTAACATGTTGATGCTTAAGGAGTTAATGTTCACCATGTCACCATCTTAGCTTAGTATGTTAGCATACTAATGCTGCGTTCTATTTACATCGGAAGTCGCAGGTCGGAACTGGGAGTGACGTAACTCACAAGTTGACCACATTGTGCATTGAGTCGGAAAAACGTGGACACTAACAGAGCCTTCATAGTGGCTCTTTGAGAGAATAGACTAGTTCGAAGCAAATCTGCGCTCCACCTGAAGAACACCACAGATGTTAACATTAGGTTTTAATGCAAACATTTTAGAGCGTTCTTAAAAAGCCATTCAAATTTAAATGTTGAGCCATGAGCCATGAACGTGAACTGTTTCAAACGTATCCTGGACTAGCCACCATTACAGATACTAGCCATTATTAGCAACACAGTTGTTAACATTAGATTTTAATGTGAACACTAGAACGATCCTTAAACGCCATTCAAATTTAACTCTTTGAGACAAAAGAAATGTTAAGCCATGAACGTGAACCGTTTAAACATATCTCAGACTAGCCTGTCATTGCCAGCCATTGTTAGCAATACCAGTTGATAACAACGCTCTACATGGTGTTTTGCTCATACAAACAGCGTAGCAACATTTTGACAGATAAAAACTGAACAGTACTATGTGTATGACTGATTTAATGTGAAACGAATATTAAGTAAGTAAGTAAAATTAGAGTGTTCACTGCTGTTGATGAGAGTAGCAGCCATCTTGAATTCTTATGTTGAGGTTGGTGGGGTTGTTCAGGGGGCGTTCCTGTTGAAACCTCCGACTAGGAAATCGAAAATTCTAACTTCTGAGTACAACTGGAACGCATCATAACTTTTACTAACACAAAATATAAAGTGAACCTGAAGCTGGTTTAATTTTTATGACCAAGTATTTGCGATGAATTTTAGTTCAGACATTTGTTTTCCCCTCAAGATGAATTGTCATAACTTTGATTGTCTACTGTGAGCTTTGTATGGGAATATTAGCATTTTGCTTATTGCATTGCTGTCATTGAGCTGCTAATGTGGCTGTAGGCTTATTTCTTTTATGATTAGAGCAAGTGAACCACAACACAATGTACAAAACCCACAGCACAGTCCATAGACGGAATAAGCAAATGTAGATAATGCAGCCTACTTTACAATCTGTATCCAGTCAGCCATAACATCTTTTGATAACCACACATAGAAAAGTTTAAAACTACTGTACGGTATCTTTCACTCAGTTATGTAAGGTGAGTGATGACAGCCTAACCCTATTTGACACTAGTGGGAATATGCCATGAGGCTGAGCTGTAGAAACAGCACAGCACAACAAACCCTGTCTTTGTCTGAGTGTTTGACATTCAGGCCAGTCACAGCTCTCAGTCTACCAATGCACCAACACAGGGCATGTGATTATGATTACATTTAGACAAGAAACACTCCCCACAGAGTACATAACACAGGGTTAGCACGTTGATACTGTGTTGGGATATACAAACAACACTTATGTATACATATTATTCTGTCGAGAATGAAAATACCTTGGATACATGAAGCCTGTGAATATTCTCATTCATCCAGGTCATAGTTATCTCAAGGAAATTTCAATCAAACACAACTGGACTTAGTTATTGTCTAGGAAGACGTTTCACCTCTCATCCAAGAGGCTTCATCAGTTCATGGACATTAGGCTTCATCAGTTCATGCAGTCCTGCATTCACACCAAAGAGGATGAATGGTGGAGATTCCCACGTTTACAACTTGCAAGCTTTCACATCACAGGACAACAAAGACTATGACTGCAGAGTTTGTCAAGTGAGGGTTAAAATACCTTGAACAGACTCTGTCTGATGTTGTTGCCAGATGAAAGTTTAGAACTGGTCTAAAATATGGTTAGATTATTTGAATGCACAAATGGGAACTAGAGTGCCAGTGCTCCTGCAGTTGTACCTTGATGCTGAAGGACCTCCGTATGCTCCGTTTATTCTCCCTGAGTGTGGTGGTATGATGCAGCTGATTATCTGCTTTACTGCCTCCTCTTTTCTCCAAGGCTAATTGCTGGGTTGTCCTGCAGTGTCCATTCTCTGTATCTCTGCACCCTGTTTGATCCCCAGCGGTCAGGTCTGTCCCCCAGGTAGGACCCCACGTCCTGCACCCATCTGACACTTCCCCACCATTCCACTCTTCTGCACAGTCATCGTTTGTCTTGGAGTGACACAGGATCAGAGACCTGGACAGAGTCAGTGAAAGTTTGAAAGTCAGTTTCAGGAAATAAATACAATCATAAATGGCAATCTTGCAAGACTGTGAAATATTGGAATAATGCAGAATTGATGTGTATACAGTAGGGAAGGGATGATATACGATTTTATCGCCCATCTCAATAAAAAAACGCAATAAGTTGATTGTAGTGAATGTCCATCATCAGGATAACAGTTAATATCCTCACAAGTGTCTTAAATCAAGCTGTTTGCCCACAAACAGTCCTGTATTGATTTATTTTGATTTGCCATAAGGGAGAGCTGCATCTCTCCAGTCTCCAAAATACTAAGCCTGTCACCATGGCTGAAGGCTCAGTTTGCCCACTGTATTCCCCACAAGACAAAGTTAAGCTTATTAGCCAGGTAATGTTAGCTATGTAGCTAAACAGCATATTTACTACAGTTTTTCCTTTAACATTAACTGTAACTTAATTTGGCCACAGCCCATAAAGAACAGTTCAAATCATTCCAAGAGTTTAAAGCATATTTCATGATTATTGCAATAATATTGTGAATTGTGATTATTTTGGCCAGGATAATCATGACATGATATTTTCATATTGTCCTGTGCCTAATATGCACATCCATTATTTGAGAACGCAGAACTTAATGCTTAAACTGAAGTAGAAAGTACAAATTATTATTTCTGGTCGTCATGAGGCGGAAACACGCAGCATATTCTAGACTATGAAATTAAAAGGTTGTGTTTATGTGTGCTGAGCTTTCAGTACAGTCTTAGTTTTAAGCCTACCTGGAGAGCATGGCCAGCTTCTTGGAGCGGTGGTTGTGACTGCTGGTTGGGTTGTTGTTGCTGCTTTTCCCCTGGTCCCTGCGTCTCCTCTCCATCCTCCTAGCAGCTGCTGTGCTGGCTTTCCTCC
>BRZM01003499.1:0-64555 GCA_033238685.1 Lates japonicus
AAAAAACAAAACAAAACTTTTTCTACTTTCTACTTTGGAAGGTCCATATTAAAGCTGATGACAGTACATTACGTGATTTATCCGGGATAAAAGGGGTCACTTTTCATCACAGTTTTTGCTTTTGATTTATTTTATTTATTTATTCATTTTGTTGAGATTACTTTTGGGGCATTTTCACCTGTATTGAATAGCTGAGAGTAGAGAGACACAAGAAACAAGGGGAAAGCTGGAATTAAACTGGAGATTTTGCACTTATGTTGTATGTGCCTTGACCATCTGGCTAACAAAGAGCACCGCTTTAAAATTTTATAAACAGGCATCGACCACCACAAAAGAAAATCCAATCACCTCCACTGTTGTATCAGGCAGAAATATCAGAGACAGATATTTTACATCCTCTGCACAGACAGCTAACTTTGGAGTTGAAGTTAAACTGTGCAAATCTGGGAGCAGCCATTTTTTGACTGACAAAACCCCAACTCTTTGTGTGAGGAAAACAAAAAACAGATGGCTCACCTTGTTTTTGTTACCAGCAGATTCCACTTCATACTTCTTTTTCTATGTTGCACATTCCCCTTGCTTAACTTGCTACAGATACATGATCACTTGACAGTATTTGCCTCCGATGACCAATTTCACCGCCAGCATTTCTCTTATTTTTGTCTCTCTTGTGGGAACCCTGTGTTTTCTTCATTGTGATTGGTTGGTTGAGCAATGAGCAGTTGACCTTTCTTTGTTGCTTTTCTGGTAAGCTGAACATTTTTCACTTTTGGAAGCGCTCCGCTCTGCCAAAAAAGCTGCCGGGTGCAACGCCTTTTAAAGAGCACCTTACAGACACTTCCCTTTGCCTTACATGTCAAATAGGCAACAGCAGGAGCTGGGGAAAATACTAAAACTAGGAGTTTGTATGAGTAAAGAGGCAGATGATTGACATGCGCTTTACAAATATTGCTACTTCTTAACAAGCAATTAAATTAAGTTGAATAGTTATTAATTATTGTGTCATAATCTTTTACTGTAGAGGATGATCGGAATAATGTTATTTTTTGTAGAATAAACAACAACTGGGATGGAGCATCTTTTTGTTTCTTCACCACACACAACGTTAACCATACTGACCACTCGATATACACACACCTGCTCTGATAAAGTGTGTGTGAGACCCTCCTTGAATGCTGGGTCTCCCGGGTGTATCAGTGATGCGTAGAGGGGCTATTAATTACCCCAGTTTTGTTTAGTGTGTGTGTATCTGTGTACGTGTGTGTGGTAAATTCCATATGGGTGGGGAGATTGCGCGTGACCTCTCATATCACCACATCACCCATGCACCCCTCTCTTGTGACCTGGGTTAGAAGCAGTCACGCGTTAACGTAGCTCTCAGCAGATGTAAAGGAACCACCACCACACACACACACACACACACACAAACTGTACTACTATCTGTGAGGACACTCATTGACATAATGCATTTACTATCCTGTAACCCGTAACTCCAACTGAAATCTAATTTGAGCCTTGAAACCAAGTTTTAACCCTCAAACAGTGCTTTAAAGTTGTGAGGGCTGTTCAAAATGTCCTCACACACTTTCCAAAATATCCTCACTCTAGGGTCTATAAGCTGTCTCAAAGCGGTTTAAGCGGGTCCTCTCCACGAAGAGTGAAAGTAAGTACACACCAAACACACAGCCATACAATTGTAACTCCATGACTACAGAGGACATTACATTGACATTACATTTCCTGGAATAGTCTAACCTTAACCTATACCTAACCTTAAAACATGTATTAACTTTAATAGTTAATGATTTACATTATGAGGACTTGTTTTGTCCTCATAAATGAATAAATTCCATAATGTGACTGTGTAAACAGATTTAGGCTAAATCACACTAATATCACCTGAACCAACACCCAGACAAGCATTTTTAGCTCTATAATCTCTGTCTATACTATGTGCTTGAAAACACAGATCATGACAATTCATATTACACTGGGCATGCATGTACCAATGTAAACAGGAGGCTGATTATTACCCTGCAGGTAGTTGTGTTACAGAAAATATCACAGACAAAATTTTACTGTTGTCCTCTTTTATAATGCAGAATTTAGCTGCACAACAGCTGCTAACAAAAGAAAACACCAAGGTCAGCAACCCTTGCATTCACCACTATTAGTCGAGGTTTAAATGGTCCCGTGATAAGAATGTGGCCAGTGTGATCAGTAAGACCGGCGTATCTCAAAGAGTCTAAATTCTGCCGGTCTGGACTAAACACAACCCCAGGTTTTCAAACTCAAACTAGCAGCATTTTCAAATGTTTAAAGCTCTAAAACTCTGGAGTAGTGTGGAATCTGGGCATAAAATTGCCCAACATAATGTGTTTTAAAACAAAAAATACACTAGTGTCGATGTAGCCTTAGGTCCTCAAACACTGAGTAATACCTATACCACACACACAGATGCAGAAAAGGATGCAAGTTTGTAATATATTCTTTCACTGATACTCAATTTATCACACTGAAATGCATTCAGAAATAAATTTATAATATATACAGTATATACGTGGTTGAACACACTAAAACACACATTCATGCACAACTCATGCATCCACATACCACAGACAAAGTACAGAGCTAGCAAAGGCAACAGGGAGACATTAGTCAGTAGATGAAGGCCCTCGTTGCAACACGTCTGTGTGTGTGCGGCTGACATGTGTGTGAATATGTAGCTCATGAGAGGACCTGGTCATACAGAGCAGCACAGAGAAAAAGCATAATGAAGAAGCCACACACCTGATAGTGTCAGCAGTTGCCACAGAGATGAACAGACTTGTATATGAACATATGTATGTATGCATTTGTTTATGTTTATTTGAGTATGTTGGCTTATGCATGAGTTGTTTTTTTCATTTGATTATATTTGAATCATTGAGTATACAGTATTGAATTATGTCAGTCTTTGTGCGTGTGTGTGTGTGTGTGCAGACACCTGTCTAGAGGGACAACAGGGAGCAGAGCATGGATGTGATCAGGAGATGAAGGTGTTCCAAGTACACACGTTCTGTCAATGTGGAGGGGCGGCATACAAATGACTATGTGTTCTACTGTGGAGGGACAAAAGGGTCTGAGGAAATCATGTTATGTGTGTATGTGAGAGAGGGAGCATGTGTCTGATGTCCCCAGTGCCAGTCTGCAGTCATAGTTGTGTTTTTTGTGTCTGATTCATGCAAATCTTATTCTGAGCCTATGCATCTGGGCAATGTGTTCTTTCCTTCTGGTATATTTCCCTGCGGAGGTGGCTTTTTGCTCCTCTTCTTTTGTGTCTGGGTGCTTTTGTACAGCTTATGGCACTGTAGTATATATAAATAGTAGAGTGAGTAAGAAACTGGGGCTATTGAGTATCAGATGCAGGCATCTATGGCTGAAGTTAAACTGAATATTCAGCTGTGGAAATTGTGATAATGCCATCCGAAGTTGCTGCTTTCTGGGGGACTCATCTCATGTTGGACTGCAAATATCTTCTGATCATAGATTGACATACTGGGTCTTTTTTCTGTCAAATGATCTTTAGCCAAGTACAGACACAGGGCTTTCAAGAGTTCATTTTTACCGTTAAGGAAAGGTTTGCATTTTTGTCTTGAGAAAAAAAACACCTCTAACATGCTGGTAATGAAAGAAAACATTCTATTTACAATAAAAATATGCATATACAAAGGGGAGTACCCCACTGATCTGACATTTTCACTCTTGTAGCACTGTCTGACTCATGGTGGCAATTAAACAGTTTAAAGGGTACCAGAATCGATGCAGTAGAACCACAGATATTGCCAGTTTTATCACCATGCATTCTTCCTTGTCAAAACCTGGTGTCTACATTACCCAAAATGCAACTCGACCAAAACCCAGGAGGATCATAGATTTGGTTGTGCAGAAGCAGCTAATATTGCTAATATTTTGAGCATAGATGTTTAGATATTTAGATACCTTCAGAGAGCTTCTGATCACTCACAAATTTATTCAGCATGACAATGATCCCCAACATACAGCCACAGTCATAAATAGGAGGTGGTGCTGGTTTAAAAGGCAGGATGGTCACACCAAATATTGATTTAATTTAGATTTTTATCATTTTTTCAATATTCATTTTGAAAGCTTTTAGTGCTTAAACAGTAGCTTCTGTGGCTGCCAGCCTCAGATGAGATGAGAAGAAGCTGGAATACATGGATGCTGCTGTCTCACCAGTTATATTTGAACTTTCACAGTACAATGTAATGATATTGTAGAATCATGTCTCCTCAGCCACTGGAAAAAAAAAAAAAAAAAAAAAGTCTGTCGAGCTGCAACAAAGGAACTGTAACATAAGAGGTATGTCATATGTCATACAAAAACTAACTTGAAATATCTAGATTTGTCTAACATAACTTTGGAATACATTTTACATAGGACAAAGGACTTCCAGTTTGTCCCAATCCCACTACTATAAAATTGGGATTACTCCTATTGATTCTGGGTCTTCAGCCACTGATGGAGGACAAATCTAAAGTATATAAATATTTCCCAATAACAGAAGGTTTCTTTACATAAGTGATGCTGAGAACCACACATAATGATGATGTAAGAAAAAAAAACTAAACTATTACTGATATATTGCTATTGGTGAACCAAACATGCATTTTGCTACTAACTTATAAATTATGTTTTCTTTCTGCATGAAATTGCTAAAGGTTGAGAAAATTCACAACCTAACAGCCTGTGAAACCTTTAAAATCCATTAAAACAAACTGCTTTCAGGCTAAAAGTTGACATTTCATGAAGCTTCTTACCTCAACAATTAACAAAATTGCTCCCCATTTGCATTTATGTTACCCTCCATTAAGGCAAATAATCGTGTGATACACTTGAATACAGTTTACTGCTGCAACATGGCAGGTAATCTAGTATCCTTGTCTGATTAATAGAAAGTAATAAGAGGCTGATAGTGAACAACCTCAGCATTAGTTCATCTTCCATCGCCGATCCACTTGCAGCTGTTGAGAGATGAGCCTGTGTGTTTTGGTTCATGTCTTGGTGTCATGTGAAGTAGATTTACTGTATGAATGTCCTGACTTAGTAGATAGGTTACTGTTAATGACAGCTATCGATTCACACTATATTTACTTATACCTGATGTGGGATCAGTGTAAGAGGTGACACAGGATAAGCAGACACTCTGATTTCATCTGAGATCCCTGTTGTTCTTAGCTTCATGTCTCCTCTGAAAAGCATTAAATCACAGAAATTGGTTTACAGTGGCAAGTGCCTCATCCTGTGTCAGTTTGCTATGATATGTTTTACACTTACACTGTATACACTTCAAGCCCTTATAGTCTGAAATGTTTAATTTTATTTGGATTAATTCAAACAAAATTTTCCAATATACTCTTAATGTGTTAACTTTAAAAAGTTAACTGCAATCAAGTAAACCAAATATCAAAGAAGTAAAAATCAAAACCCAAATATAACAAAGAAAAGCAAAAATACACACACAAAAAGTGACTCTTCCAAGTTAGCCTTAGCTACTATAACTAAATATACAAGTGGTGGTTGTAGGCAGAGAAGGGGATACTGCCCTTCCTTGCTTCCACTTCAATTTTGAGAACAGTAGTTTTAAAACCAGGCAGGACTTAAATGAACAAAGGGTGAAATGCAGCATTGCTGTCTCTACCGTGGCAGCAGTGGCGTGTGTCTGCGTGAGGTGTATTGTATGTGGTGACCGCCGCACCCTGCGGTCATCTACTTGCAGCTCCTGCAGACCGCACGTTCGCTGGATACCTGGTCAGCTCCCTCTCCTCTCTGCATCCATTGTTCCCCCCTGCCATTAACCTCTCCTCTTGCCCACCTGCTGCTCACCTGTAAATTATAGTGAAAACCCCTCCAAATCCCAAAAGGTGTGCTGCAGGGTTGAGCAAGGGAAATATAAAGACTACCCACCCAGACACTTACAAAGGTGTGATCAAAAGTTCTGAGCTTGCACCTATAACAAACACAAACCATACCAATTTAAATTTGACTTACCTCCTTCATCTTGTGCAGTGATACACTGCTCACAGCACTCTGCCATGCTTGGAACCTTGCTCCCTGGAGGTCCGTTCTCTCAAGTACCATCTGCGACTTGTGCTGGATCTTCTTCACTGTGTCAAAACTCAACTTGAATTGTATTTTGCGGAAGAAGTCGCAGGAGAAGTTCTACTTATTTCATTACATTTGCACTGCATGTCCTCCCTCAGATGTTCAGAACCGTGCAGTACAACTCAGCACGACAATCCCCAGAGCCTTTGGAGGATGAATTTTTCGGTGCACAATCCACCAATGATAAAGAAAATGGCGAGAATGCTCTTGGTTGTGTTCTGACCTTACATGCCTTCTCGGGTCTCCCGAGAAGTTGTTGGCTTCTCCACTATGAGGACTGCTATTTTGGTCTTGGTTGTAGCCATAGGCAATTCTCATGATGATCCGATAATCACTGGTAATGATCGCCGACATTAAGGCGATGAGACCTACGCGAACTACAGTTTGGTGCTACTTCTGCTCCAAAGCAACATGTATAACACAGGTCAGATGTTGATTGCACAATGTGATGTGCAATACTGACCTCATGAAAATTATTGCTTGCACCTGCTGCATCGCATTACAACAGGAACACTTCTTGAGTGCACATTGTACACACATTCACAGTTAATTTCACAATGAGACCATCTGTTTCCAGATCTCTTTTATTATCCTTAAGATATATTCACTTCCTGATGTTATTCTTTTTTTATTATAGGCAGCTCACTAAAACTCATGTTTTCAAATCAGTGTAAATCCTAATGTTCTGTTTGGGGTCCTGACCCCAGCCCCCAACTAGAAAAACATTGTTTGCCTTGGTACTTCATGAATTCTGCTAATCTAATGACAATTGCTCATAAATATGATTTTGAACTAGTGACATGTTTTAAATATCTGAATCAAGAAAATTATCACGTCTGACTGCCTCAACCATGGTTGGAGAATATGGATTTTAATATGTTACTGTATCTGTGATTGATCTTGACAGTATGTGAGTGTGTGCACACACTTATTAGAGTTTGGATTTCTGTTAATGGACCAATTTGCCTTAACAGGGTTCTAACTGGGAACTGACACTAAACATACAGCGAGTAGTAATAAGCTGTAGGAGTATACATGTCCTTGAATGATAATGACTCAAGCGAAAGAATGTATATTTGCCATGCAGCACATATAATGTAATAATAATAAAAAAAAAAACCCACATTTCTTTCATTGTCATTTCATATTCTTTTTCACCCTCATCTAGTGTGCAAGCTCAGTTTTTGTCACAGTGAAGGCTTACCATAAGTACTCTTGTACATATTGAGTTTTATATGGTCAAAGAGATAAAGAGATTAATTTTTCTGTTTTGTTATTTTAACACATGTATCACTGGGGTCTGTGGGACCTGACCCCAAAAAGGAGAAGTAAGCCAATGTCAACAAAATACATGAGTAAGTATTACTCTCTGAATGAAGACTATTCAACCTCATATATTTCTGGGAGCTAATCTGTTTGCCCCTTGTAGTCACATCGCAGGTCATATCAAATTCAAAATGCACCTCAACCCAGATCCTTTTACCCTCTCCATATATCTATAATTGTTGAGAAAGCTAAGAATAACAGTCATGTCTCAGCTTTTTCCCTAAGTGTTAAATCCAACAAGCCCAAACTGTGCTTTTCTGTATACATCCAGGGCCTACTCTACATTTGTTAAAGGGAAGGGAGGTGTGTGTCATGAATATATGTCAACAGGGCAGGAAATACCACTTCCTGGCAATGAGTGCTGCTGATGACTTGTTTGCCTGTTGTGTGTGCGCGTGTAATGTTCTAGTATGTGAATATTAAAGTTTGTCAGATATAAACGTGCCTTTCGTCTCTGCCTGTGAGAGGAACAGCGTGCCTGTGATGTTGTGTGTGTTACTCCTCAGACAGCTGGCTGATCGCTTGTCACACACACATTTCCCTGGTAAATAAAAGTTTGAAGATGATTGATTATGGCGGCCTACTTCTCATGAATCGGTTTTGTTTGTGTGTGGCTCACAGGCGACGAGCAACGACCTCCCCATATTCTCAGCCACATATGGGTGAAACCCCGACACATTACAAACATTCACATTCCATAAAAATCACAGTTGAGAAATAAAACGAATCAAAAATCACCCCTCATAATATTTCTCACCCTTTTGTAATTTGGTTTGCAAAACCACGATTTTATTTCTATAACACTATGATAGATAGATAATAGTATGAACATTTCCTATAAACACATATATTTATTTTTGCTTCTCTATCATTGACTGAGTTCATAAAAGTTTTCTTTTCTGTTTCTTTCAGATGAAAAACAGAAGAAAGGAACGAAAATTTCATTCTTTGGGTTTTGTTCCAGCTTTTCATTGTTTTGGTCTGTGTTCCAGCTCTGTGTAATCCTGAGGCTCCAGATTAAACAAACTGGTGCAACGCGTTTAATCTGAAGTCACACCTATTCAAAAGCGCAGTTATGATAACAGTCAGTAACTGTTCATGCAAGCAGCCATGACATTTAAACCACCCTCCCAATGTGTGCCCCCTCATGCCAAAATAGCTCTGACCTGTTTGGAGGTATGGACATACAGGACCTCTGGGGGCTGGACATTGGCAGCGGATCCTTTGGGTCCTGTGGGTTGCTGATTGGGGCCCCATTGGATATGATGCATCACACAGATGCTCGGTGGATTGGGGTTTGCAGGGTTTGGAGGCCAGGTCTTGCACTCTTTGTCTTGTTCCATTTTCTCAGCAGTTTTTTGCCATGTGGCAGGGGAGCATTGTCTTGCTGAGGCCGCTGCCATTGGGGAGTGCTGTTGGGTGAGGTGTGTGCTTGGTCTGCAACAATGTTTAGGTGGGTGGTGTGTCAAGTAACAGCCGGATGAATGCCAGGACCCAAGGTTGCCCAGTGAGACATTGTGTGCAGCAAGATGATCAGTATTATTCCTTCATCTGTCATCTTAACTAGTCCTGTTATAAACTTCTCATATTGCTTAAACGGTGAGTACACTTAAACTCATTAAGTTTCTCTTTGCAAAAGTATGAAAGATACTTTCACACACCTGTATACAAAAACTTGTTTCATATACTAAAGAAGGGTACTCTAATTGCATTGTTTATTCTGTGTTTATGATCTTTAATAAACAAAAATTTCTATAATCTTAGATATTTCCAGGCTAAACATCATGGCTCAATAGAGGTGAATCTATGAGTGAGTTGAGGAATTAGGTTCAAGAATGTCTATCATAATGGCAGGACAGAGAGCATGGATGATGCTCAAGTTTGAAGACGGCAAAGGTTACAAGTAGAATACTAAAAAAACATAAGCTCTAATGCTGCTGGGCTTGTAGTTTTTGTCATGGGAACCACGTGGTTTGTTCTGTGTTCACAAAGTAATCATGGTTTCCACATTGTACTGAGCTAGTAAAACAGAGGCTAGCCTGGACATGACATCATGAATATGATTCTCCTCACAGTTCTCTTATGAACTATTTATTGGTTGAAAACCAAGTAGTATTACTGCCCCAACTGTATTTATCATTTAGCTTCCTCCACTGATCTTATTATTACTAACACAGACATACACTTACACATACTCTGGGGCTGTGTCACCTGTGTAGAGAATACAATGAAATTATAACATGTTTGTGGATTTTTTTTTCCAAACAGTCACACACTATGCTATGTTCATCACAAATGTACTAAAGTGGCCTGGCCAACACAGGCCACAGTGGCTTGATCTCTCTGTATCTAACTAGATCTCCTCAGTTTACCATCTTTGCTTTTTATGTTTAAAACACAATTTTCTGTCAGCATCACACACTTCCATCAATCTCTCTTGTCTCCTTTCATCTCCTTCCCTCTCCATCTGTGTTGTCCTTCCATCTCACTGACAGCATCCTCTATAGCTTCCTGGCTGAACCTTGACCCCCGTCCATTTTATTTAGCGGCAAGCCAGGCCTCCCTGTCATCTCCATCCAGTCAGTATCTGAGCAGATACACAAGCAAAATATGGACTTAAGGATGTGGAAAAATATGTTCACACTTCCTGTTATTGTCCAACCAGCAGTGGATCTGTAAAGGTAACTAAAATGCTACATATATTGGGAGGAGAAAACTTGCAACCTTTTCTGGTAATGTTAATTTATGTATAGGCACAGGTATGTACAAACTAGTCAGCCTGTTGTTGCAAATCCTCCTCAGACACTTTCACACTCTGAATTTCATAGGATATTTTGTGATGTAGACTTTTCTTCATGTGCCATAGCCTCAACAAGCCTCCTCCTCTTGCTCTTTCACAACCCCTGAGAGAGAGTAATAGTAACAGTGCAGTCAGGGCAAAGAGCAAGTTGTTTCAGTTGGAAAAGCAAACTCATTCCCATATTTTTAAATACAACATGTCTTGTGGTGTTGAAATATATAGCACAACCTCTTCAACACTGGCTTTCTTCCTCTGAGGTGTTGAACCTCAGTTCAAAATGGCTTCTCTGCCACAGATGCCCACTTACTTCTTGACTTTAGAAACTAACACAACCCGGCTTTTACTGCGGTGATAGATGGCTGTGAACTACACGCTAACTCTGTTGTGCTTAAAAATTCACTTGGTATCATTTTTCGTGTTTGTATTTAATCAAGCCCATGAATGAGGAAAAACACATTACATAAAACCAACAAAACACAGCCAGAGATACAGTTCACCATCAGTGGTTTTCCTGTACCCTGCAGTGGTGGTCCTGCTGAGATCTGCTTTTCTTTCACATATTAGTAGAACATAATTAGAAATCTCAGGCCATTGTCAAATCCTCAGACTAACTAATGCACTGTGTTAGAAGTGGTCAGTTAATTATGCAGTGAAGAGCTCCTCTGTGATTTCTTTCTGCCCACATTAGGTAAGTAATGACTTGTCTGCTTTGTCCTGCTTTGTATAATGAATGTCTTCCTCACAGCCTCTCTGGATGCAATGTAATACTGGGGTCTGTATGTTATACTTCTGTATAACAGGCATAACTATCAGATAATCCTGTCTCCTTGCAGTTGAATTTATAGATTACCAATAATAGATTTTGGAGAAACAAGCCTTATTGTTTTGGTCTAGGCTACTACAACACAGTAACTAAACAACGGTTGCTTTGCCTTGCTGCAGTGATGTATAAATGTACTCCAGTGACCAGAATAACATCCTGCTGCGTTAATAGTTGGGTGCTGTAAACCAATTCAGTGTTCAGTAAACTTGCCACTGTTTACTCAAAGATTGAGATTTGGTTAAATTGAAAAAGTTGATCAGTGCTCTGAGTTGCCTAAACAGAACCATAATGTTCATCATGGTTTAATTGTCATCAACGAATACCAGTGGTAAATGACATATATTTGTCAGTAATGTTTGCTGATACATTCAGTACAAACATTCTAGATCTTTACAAATACATAAATCCTTTACTCAGTGTGCAGCTTTATGTTCATGTAACAAATCTTTTGAAGACAAGGTTGATTTGACAGATAATGAGTGGTTATGAATACCAATAATGAATAACTTGGTTTATCATACAAGTTTGTTGCTGTTTACATCCAAAATAGATAATCTGAACTGTGTTTCTTTTACTACAGCAGGTCTAAATGTAGGTCTGTGCTGAAAACTTAACATGTGGTCATGTTTTTATCAAGAAAACATCTTTATAAAGGAGACATTTTTCATATCTAATACCAGCCTGCCTCTACACAAAAATAATATCCAACTAAACTGGTCTTCGAAGAAAAAGAAATATAAAATGTGTCAAAGACAATACATTCTGCCAGTGACAGACGAGGAAAACAATGAGCAGAAATATATAATTGCAAACCTCCACAAACATATTATACCCAGCTATTCTCTTAAAAAATGAAGTGTTATCTTTGGGGATATCTCAGTGTTCAGTTGTTCCAGAAAAGACAAATTAGTCGCCTCAGCTAAGGATATAGAACCCATTCCTTGATGAAACAGTCCAGTTCTGCCAGAAACTCAACTTGTAAAAATGCTAAAGGTGTAAATGTCCTTAGCACCAGATTGGCCAAACCTCCTGCTTTCTCCCTTAAGTTAGCATGTTCCCTGCGCACATTATTTATCAACCTTTCTCTTGTTAATACTAGAACAAGTCTCAGGTAGTTAATCTTTGGGCCATTTGTTTTGGACAGTATCAACCCTCACAGTGTGTGTGCTCCTTTGTTGTGCTTTTCGACTGGACGCAGGCTGCATTAATGTGTAGGAAATGTCATGATCGAGCCAGACAATAGTACTGCAGGACGACCTGATCACAACCATTAGCGTAGTAAGTGGAAGTAAAAGCCAAAATAATATGGCTAGTCATGACAGTGTGTTCAGTTGTTAATGACTGGATCAGGAAGTAACATATCTCCTAAATCAAGCCTTCTTGATTGCACAGAGGAGGACAATCAGACCCAGACAATCGTCCCCCTGTCACGGCAGCAAATACATCCTACACTCCATCATATCATATTAAGCAGGCTGGCAGAGGAAAACCAAGCGTGCTCTTTCCAAACCACAGTCGGGATAATCTGAATTGTGGCGGGGTGGCATGAGGAAATAAACCAGATCTGGAGTCAAGTGTTCCAGTTTGGAGAGATATAAAAGTGACTCCTCGGTGCATGTGAAACTTCTCTGCGCTCTCGTTTCTTTGCTCCCCACTTCCTTCTCCTCTAAACAGCTCATATATGTACACACACAGGCGAGTTCTATGCATGGTGACATGCAAATAGAAACAGTTGGTTCAATGCCACAAAAGGCGAATGGGAAGTGCCTGAAAGAGAGTCGAGAGATTGATCTGCTGCCAACATGTAGAGCAAGACGGGAACTGCCAAAAGGCTCCAATTTGGAGAGCATAAAGTATAAACTCCTCCATACAAGACTCAAACTACTTCTTTTTCCTCTCTTCTTTCGCTCTGTCACCATCTGCTTCACTAAATGTACATCTTTGTCCACAGTCAGTAAGAAAACCTGCATTTAGATACTAAAAACAGGGTGTACTTATTTCTGTCCGTATGAGGTCTAAATTATTTTAAAAATGATCATGACTTGAGCGTCAGAACGGTAAATAAAAAGGCCATCACAAGAACAGTAATACAACAAGGACACACATGTGTATATGTTTGTGTGTACACTCCTCATAGAACATAGGCTGGCATGAATGGCTGTAAACCTAGCTTATGCCCTTCGTAGTGTTTATGTTTCACTGTGTCAGGGTCCAGAGCACACAAGTTATCAGGCTGTCACTACAACATGTCAATATCGTGCGCGTGTGTGTGGGCGAGGGAAGGATGCAGAGATGTGGCTGGCATTAATATTAGCCCCATTGATGATGCTGGTCATGATGATGGATGAGTGAGCAGACAGAGAAAGTCTGGCAGGCGTTAACAAAGAAAAAAAAAACAACAGAGAGACAAAGAGAGAGAAGAGGCTTGCATAATTGGACTCGAGGAGCGTCTCTGTCTGCACCTGCTGTCTGTTCGTCCATCTGTCGTGCTGCATCAATCAGGCGTGTCCTCAGCAGCCTGTGTCAATCAAAGGCTTCATCCTGCCGTCTGGACATACAGTCATTACTCCGGATATATAAAAAAAAAAAAAAAAGAGGAGAGACTGGGGAGCTAGGCTGCAATCATATAGGTGTTTTGAGGGTTGGCCTCTGGTCTCACTCACTGCGCACACATCGCTCAGCACACACACTTAACATTGAAGAGCAAAGCCTGGATGGTAGCCTGTGATTGCCCATCAGGAGATGAGAGCAGTGGTGCAGTCTCTTAACATTTCAGTCTGAGCTCTGCTTCTCTAGTTTCCTCTCTCTACAGCCCATTTAGGGTTTATGGCAAGAATACCCCATGTTATTGGGAGGCCTTTGTTGTGGGACACTGCTTTACAGAGTCGTAACAAGCAAGCTGAACAAAATCTGTTTTCATCTTCATGTCTGTCTTGAAGTTTTGAGTTGTTTATTGATGAAACAATACAGTAAATACTTTATGCTCTTGTCATGTTTTAGAGCTCTGTTGAAAACTTCCCCCACCAGCTATAGAGCCAGACTGAAATCTCTGCCATATGGACACTTCTGAAAGCTTGTACTTCAGTTCAGTGGCATGTGTATGTGCCCTAAAGTACATTTATGCATCTGCAAATTGGTGCAAAGTTTTATTTAAAAAGACCACTGTGTCTGAAAAAGGTTCAATAAACATTACCATAAGTAATGCTAGGATTACTCCCATGCTAATTTCCATTAACATCCATTTTATTTCTACTCATACTAACCAAACCAGATGCAGATAATACATTATTTCATTAGCATGTTTACATAGACTAAAGTTACATACTAGTTTTTCCAGAGCCCAGGTTGTAAATCTTTCATAGCTCATACATACCTTCCACATACACAAGACAAACAAAATTATTGGAATAACACTTAGAATATGGCAGCATGAGTCAGAAAATTAAAATTAAAATGCAAGTAAAGAGAGAAAAAAGTTGTTAGCAAATGCATGTCTTGCTAATCATTTTAAAAATAATTATTCAGGTTCACTACAACGAATCTTATTTTCATAGTTTTGTCCTCACCTATGGTAATAGCACTATACTCACTAAATTGGTTGGTGATTTAGCAACATGGCAACTTTGCTAAAACTGTTAGAAAACACAATTCCCTTTTAACAACATGTTTTAAGTGGTTGTTGTTTGCTACGATGCTATTAGCTCTTGAGGCTGTGGTGGAACCTTCCTGTGTCATTGTGCAACTCAACCAGACACCAGTTATTGAAGAATTGCCCATCTGATGGTTCTATAGAGGCTTGGCACACTCTTGAACTGACACAGACATCATAGCCAAACACCACATTCTTTTTCCTTTGTAAGGCAGTTCAAAGAAACATGATTCAAGTTCTTGTGCCAGAGGGGTTGTAGTTGCTAATGGTAAGAAATGGACCTGAATAAGGACTGTTCAGTGAGCATGGCATTCAGATGAAACTGCCCAACTCCAGTGCAGTTTAGCCTAAAAGATACAATGATAATATAGTAAGTGCAGATCAAACTGCTTATTTTTCTGCTGTGATAAATTTAGTACAACCCTAATAGGGGCCAGAGATAGGTCAAAAGCATAATTTAAAATGAATACTGTTCTTCCATGTCTCTACTGTTTATTCATACTTGTCTTTAATGACCCTATTTATATGGATGAAATAATTATGTATCATGTGAAAGTTGTCATATGAGCCCACAGGAGTTATCACCTGACTCTGTACTTCCCCTCAGTTAAACAGAGCATTTTCAGCCCACATTATCTTTTGTTTTCTGGCCCACAACTTTATTGTTTGGTACAGTCTCACTGCTTTCATCAATATTGTGTCTAGATGCAACAGACAACTATTTTCAGTCAAAAAGCTTTGATAAAACCACTGTCCGCTACGTGCCCAGCAGACAGAGAGAGAGGCATTAGTTAGTGAACATAGTGGAGCATTTAGCTAGCATTTCCCTCAGGAGTTGGTGGCGACCAAACTAAAGGAGGATTAATTAGGCAGCCGAACATATGATTTAAATGTATACTAATTATAAATTATTGTTATAGACTTTATAAGGTGATAATATGTCAGTGTTATCGTTGTCATTGTAAAAGCAAATTGAACTTGACAATACGTCTCACATTCCTAGAATCTCATAGCTCCCACTCTTTTCCCTTCTCTGGCCCTCTACAAACTGATTAAAACTCAGTTCAAACTTTGAAATTAAATACAGCGACAGACTGGGAATGAAAAAAGCACAGCAGAGAGCCTGATGACAGCGCCAAATGAGTAAGAAGGAGAAGGGGTAAAGATTAATAATAATGTGTTGGTGGCCGCATGAGCTGAGAGAGAGAATGAATGAAAAGAGACAGGACAAACAAAGACAGATAGAGAGAGGCAGGGTGAGGAATGATGAAAAAAAGAGGAAGGTAAGCTCAGAAACACAAATGGAGCCAAAAGAAAAAAAAATGAGAGAGAGAGAAGACACGATAGTGTCTCCATCCATCTCCCTCTAGGTTCACGCTCCAGCGAGCCCCTGGGCCTCCGACAGGGTGAGTCGGCGGCAGCGGTGAAAAACCCACTCCACAATCAGCAGCAAAGGAAAACAGTCCTGCCAATTTGTTACCTGACTCGCCGCGGCAACTCGTAGCCCTGCTTTACTGCACACTGCAAACTGCCTTTTAACAAGCCCGCAGGGTGATGAAGTGAGAAGTGTGTGTGGCTGTGCTGGTGTGCAATATGTGTGTGGTGGTTAGTGCATGTGTGAGTGTTTTGTTCATGTGTGGTGTAACTGGTTTGTGCATCTGGTTTTGCTTGCTTTTTTAAAATCAGATACAAGTGGAATACACACACTGTATCAGCAAGTTGGTGATGAATATGTGTGTGCATGCCTGTGCATGTGTTTAAATGTGTGTGTCTTGTGCTGTTTCTCTCTAATTGCCCAGGCTTGTCTTAAGGGAATCTGATAGTTGACCCTGTTGGCCATTTAATGTTGCTGATCCCTTTACACTTCCTGGACCTGCTACAATAACCCATTGAGCTGCATCACACACCCTCCACACATACACACAATCAAAGATCCTCACTCCCACAAGAAAAAAGTTCTACGCAATCTGAGATCTCTATCTTCTTTGAATTAAGCGTTTAAACTTGTACTATTGGGAGGGCAATTTGGGGATAAGAGCAGACAAGCGGTGGAACAAAAGAAGAAAAGGGATGATGAGGAGGAGGAGGAAGAGGGAGGGCAAATTCTCCATCTTCCATTACTCACAGTAGAAATATGCATTGGCTGAAAGTGAGAGGGTAGGGAGCTAACGAGGCGAATCACTGACCCGATTATGTAACACGCTGCCTTTTAGTGCAGATGAAATTAAATTACTCCCCTCTCTCTTTTCTGTCTCCCGCTCTCTTTTTCTTCTGTCTTTAATAGCGCTCGTATAGTGAGTGTATAAACTTCAGTGGTGACGCGACATACTCGGCCAGTATCTTGTATTTCAATCCCTCTTGCTCCAAGGCAGTAAACCTGAGATGATGTTTTTTTCTCCTCCTTTTCTCTCTTTCCTTTTTGTCGTCTTTGGATTGAAGCGCTGCTGGCAGCTCTGATTTTAGTTGCGTCTGCCAAAAAGTAGACAGTGTTTTGATGTTTTTTGAGGACAGCTACAGAAGTTTTCTTTTTCCAGGTATGAAATTAATACACCACTAGCCCTGCAGCAGAAGCTTGGCAAGGGAGATTTTTTTTTTTTTTCAAATATATCAACCATCTCTGGGGAAACATTGTCTTAAACATGTCAACTTTACAGGGCCAACAAAAAAACAACTTTTTGACTTAACAATTACTGGTTTTTGGCATCATCAAATAGGTTTTGAGGAATTTCATTATTTTTACAACAGCACAACCAAAACATCATCAATAAAGTGAGATCCTACACACCAGTCCCACACACCAACACTATGGTGTGCAAGAACTTTTTGGAAATTGCAATGAGTTATAACAGAGTCATTCCTATGTTCCCAAGGTCCTATGTCCCCCCATATTTATGGCACATAATGGCACCATGACGAAGGGTCCTATGTTCTCAGGGAACTCCAGGTCCAGGTCAACATGAGAGTGGTATCCGTCTTCTCATCTAACTTTTCTAAATTTACACACATACCCACATCCGTCCAAATATGTACATATATGGTATAATTACACATCCTCCATTGTTCCAGCCTGATGCTGATAACCACAAAAAAACCCTATTTCTGGAGAACATTCGGAAACACTTTTACATCTCCTCCTGCAATGAGTCCATACATTTCCTGTAGATTGAGCTGCAACAAAAACAAACAGCTCCTGCTGAGTATAAGGACTGTTTGCTTTTGCCTGGCCCCTTCTCTCTTCATTAGCTTTTTCCTTTTTCACTGAACTTCTATAAAATCTTAAATATGTCTCCTGTCTGTGTGGTCATGTCCTGTTGGCTCAGACATTTAACCAATGGCTGATGGAGAATATGCTTTGAACCAGCAGTCTCTGTACGGGCCAGGTGAGGGGTCAGCTCCAATAACAGCAGCAGGGGAAAGAAATGAAGAAAGCAGCAGGCCCACGAGGAAACTCAGAGGGCTGTTATTGGGCTTTGTGGTTTTAGCTGTCCACCATTTTATAGGGGGGGCAATTTCTTTTCAAAATGTCGGCTTAAAATTGTCTCAACATTTGGCTCGCAAAGAACTCATTGCTGGCAAGTAGACATCTGTTCATCAATGCTGCCAATTCATGTAAACGAGCTAATGTTCTGAATTCATGTAATGTGTTTGGGCTCAGAAGCGACTCTGTTGGTATCAGGCTCGTTCCTGAGTGGACTTGATTGACGTGGGCTGAGCGAGTTGGCCCCGTGTGCAGGTCCTGGAGCCTTTTTCTGCTGGCGTGCTTGTGGCTCCGAGTGGCTGGTAAGTAGTGATTACTGGACTTGGCCTGAGCAGCAGCTGTAGTAGAGTGAAATGTGGCAATGTGGCCCTGGAGAACCCACAGTTAATGACATCAGGAAACACCGCCCAGGTTCACCCACAGCGCAACGTCTGGAGTGTGTGTGTGGGTGTAACAGGGAGAGTGAGAGAGAGGAAAGTGGCTGAAAATAGGGTACAAAGAAGCAACCATGTGTGTTTGGACATATAATGACTATGATAATGTTTAACTGTGCATGATGTTGTGTACATATGTATCTATATTTTTCAGTGTGTCAGGAAAACAACATAATGGTGTATGTGTGTGAGTGTGTAAATGTAGCACTCTGTTTGAATGAGTGAAAGTGGTTTATTACAATTTATGTCTTTGTTCATAGTTTTGACCATCATTTCTATCTCAACGTTTTGCTCAACTAAGTAACTACTGATGTCTGGGAGCACTCCAGGTTTTTTCCACTGGGCAAGATGATCTGACAGGATGTATACAAGCCAACAGTTTAGCCAATTATATAATTAAATCATGTTAAATCTAATATAATAATATAATTTAATTCTACAATTGAAAGTGGGTGTACAGGAAACCTGCCTGTGTGTACAACTATGGTAAACAAACTTCGTCAAAGTAAAACACCTTAAAAATAAGAAAAGTTGGTAGAAATTAAAGGTGCCCTGTGCAATTTTCTTGTAAACAAACAGCTATGATTACATTCATTGCTTCTTTCCAAAACCTATCCTTGAATCATTTAAGATTGTGTTAAATGCATTTACTTCCTCACAAAACATTTGCAAAGCAATTTTAATCATGCATTGCTTATGTCCATGTTCGCTCACAGTTAACTTTTTACTGCCATTTCTTTCCATGTTACTACCACCAGCTGTTATCAGTAGAATAGTGAGAAACCGTTAGCAGGGATGTATCACGTCACCTGTGTTCCTGAGCATGTGCACATATGTGTGTGTGTAAATAATTGCACACTCATGAACATTGTCCCACAGCACTAGCATTGGCAGCAAATGTCATAGAACATCTTTACCTTTAAAATGACAGAAAAAGAAAAAAAAAACACTAGGAGTGAATTTCAATATGAATATAACCAGTACCTTATGTGTAATGTACATAGCAGCAGTATGTGTATGGGAATGTATATAGTATAGTGTAATTGCACCAATACACTTGTGAACAAATTTTTTTCTTTATTTTAAAAAAGAAGGTGCCATACAACTAGTATGCAGTGTTCTATTAAGTGCTAATGTAACCACATCTTTAGTGTGCACAGTTAATACACATTGTAGCCATACACACTAAAACCAGTGTGTGTTTGAGAGTGTGGGTAGTGAGTGACTTTGTGTGTCTGGAACTGTCATTCCCTCCTTACCACTTTGTTCCTCTAAGCCTGTCTGGCTTTTTAATGAACGGAAAGAAACACTTAAAAAGCAATATGAGCAAGCAATTACCATTAACAAAATATAATCCTAATGGTTTTTGGCTTCATTAAACTTTGCAGACAAGTCTGCCATGTCACATGTTTTATGATGCTTGTTTCTTACCATTTTTTTTTTTATATCAGTGCCCATTTTTCCAGCGCTGATGATTGTTTTTATTTTAGTCCATGTCTCCTTGCCACAGTTGTTCTGGCGTTCCAAAGCCAGAGAAAGGCCTTGGGTAAGCATTATCTGTATTGCTGTAAAGCAGATGCACTGCCAGCAAAAAATCCACAGCCAGCATGAGCCAGAGAAGAGAATGAATGAGGGACATAGAGCATCCTCCCTCTATCCCTCCCTTCCTCCCTCCCTCTTCTCTCCACCTGTCTCCCAGCGTCTATCGGAGCAGGCCTGAGGGAGTGTTGAGGCAGAGGAGGAGGAGTGTTTTCTTTTCTTTTCAGGGAAGGAAAGGGGATCGATATCTCTCGTAATCGTCCTCTCCACGTTGACATTTCTCTGCTTCTCCTTGGAGGCCGTTTAAGCGTTGGATGAATAAAGCTGTCACGGCCCATTCCACCCCTCGTCCTCTAAAACCCCCGCATCCCTGGCAGCCAGCCCTTGCCAACCTCCATCATCCAGCCGCGCCATTGGCTCGGGCAGCGTCAGACAGTGACTAATGGTGCTCTGTGATTGGTCTAGGCTGACATGAGGTCTGATGGATCGCATCTGTTGATTGGCCCCAGCTAATTAGAGACCTTTTGAGACAGGGTGATGGATGGGTTAGCACCGCCCAGTTCCCTCCCTTCTACCCTTGGTTTTGTGCTGCTCCAAGTGATTTGTCTCAGGATGTTTTCTGGTTGTGTTAGCCACTAATTAAAAGTACCTAATCAAATGATCAACATTGGCATGTCTGGGGGGAAACAGCATCACAGTATCTTTGCTCTTCAGGCTCTTCCAAGCAGCCACACAGCATTAAACATTAACTCGATTTAATCTGCAGTGTTATGCAGTGACCGCTCCCTGTTCTCTTTGTGGTTTCTGAGGTTCTATCTTCTACATATGTTATTGAATCTATAAATTATAACAAATTGTTATAACAACATGATAATAAAGCATTGTTACAATGCTTTGTGATGTTGTGCTTTCTGAGTGGTTATATATAGCAAAGCTGACATGCAGTTAAGTTATCTTTTACTGGTCAAACTAGCAGGTAGCCTAAAGATATGTGAAAAATAATTATTTATTAATTTATTATATTTATTTATGTTCCTATTATGATTACCTAATATACATTATCAAAATCCTGGTCCCTGGAAACGGAATCTGTCATGAAGAGTTGACTAAAACTGAATGTTGTCATCTCCAACTCACTTGGGAATACAGTAGAGTTAGGAGGCATCAGATGACCCAACTGTTCAACAGCTAGGGACATGAATTTATCAGAGATTCCTACGTATTACAATTTTCATTGTCATCTTTGAAGTAGTAGTGTGCCTTCATCAGTTTTCACATAATTTCGATCCTCTCACTGTGCATTCTGCAATCCTCCTTCACATCACAAAGCAGTGACAAAGCACAGAAATGAGCTCAGAACATGAGCAATGATCAGCTTTGCACAACTATTTTTTGACATATTCAGTAGTTTCAAACATTTTATGTAATAAGCGATTTAGCAAAAAAAGAAATCAATATATTTATCAATAATGAAAAGAACTTATTTGCTGCCCATAAATTATATTTATTTAATAATGCTTCAATCAGCAATGAGTACAAATCTGATACTGGGTATTGAACCATAATACATTTTGAGGACAAACTGACATGTCGGTAGTACCGAGTATCTTAAAATGTTGAGTACTGAAGTAGGTCAGGTTACTCCCTTACTGATTCTTTGATCAGATATCTGCTGACCTAAAATCAGGAAATATATCTACTATGGACTATATTTTGTTTTGGAGAAAGTCAAAACATTTATCTGGAATCACCCTTTAAAATATCTGCTAGTGTATTTTTTTTTACTGTTTTTTACTTTGCTGCAAAACCCCTGTTCTTGGAAAAAATCCCAAGGGCATGACCTCAGGGTCCTCAGTGTTAGCTGTGACCTCAGTAATGTGTATAACTCACTTTTGACAAAGAAGTCAGAGTGAACCTTATAATTCTAAGGTCACAGCTTGTTCATGTGAGATAGTTTTCCTCCAGCATGCATAATGAACTGAGTATTTTCTAGGCTCATTTTCATCTTTCTTGCCAGTGCTCTGCATTTTTGCCTTGACATGTTTTCTTAAAATTGCCAATTTAAGAGGATAGGATTACATTCCCTTTCATGGATGTTCAAATTAATGTCATGCACACAACTGGTACTATTTAAAATATGTTTCAGCAGCATTATATAGAATATAAGCAATACACAATTTTAGATATCATGTATTCTTAAATTAGGACATATGCTGACATTTATCATCATTTTTGGCTTCAGCATTACTCAGTTTCTGACTTTTTATGTCCACATGCTTTGACAATTAGCTCTGGGTTAGCATTCCCAGTTATGGAACCTATATCTTAAAGTCAAACAGCATTTGTGGACTCTAATTGAAACCAGAGTGTTTTTCTTCAATACGATTTGGTTATTAGCAGATCATAGCCCTGATGACATAATGGGTTTGCTCTGGTCACACTCTGGTTTACCACCTCTCTCTCTCTCCTCTCTCTCCTCCTTTTTTCACTCTCCCTCACTCTGGTTGGAGTAGAGCGGGTTGCATTCCTGAGCCACCACAGCAATAACAGCTCAGCTTTAAGCAACCTCCTCACCGCAAAACCCTCTGCCTCCTCCTCCCCTTTCACCCTCACAGTGCCTACCCTTCCCTCCCTCTCAAATGCGTTCATTCCATCATCTCATCTGATCTGGGGCAGTTTTTATTATAAACTTCAATCATGATCCAGGGCTGGCTGTGCTCCAGAGGCTAATGCCCTGTTTGAACACAGTATAAGAGCAGAAAGAAGTTAGGTAAGTGCAATTATTTTCTTTCTTTCTTTCTTCTTTTCTTCTTTCTTTCTTTCCATACCACCCCGCCCCCACAAGAAGAGCCCTCCACCCAAGCTACTTCACCAGAAAGAAAGAATGAAGGAAAAAAGGAGAGAGAGAGAGGGGAAATGCTTAGTGCCCAGACCATGAAAGAGAGCCTGGGGAGGCTAAGAAAAAAAAACAGTCTGTGTCAGAAGATGGAGGGGCTCAACAACACACACATGAGCACACATAAACACACATACACTCTAGTTGTACTAGAAAATGAGAAGCGTCTCACTGTCTAGCTGCAGAGTGGTGGAGAGTCAGCATCTTCAAAGACCCTGCAGCTTCCCAGAAGACATCATCCGCGTGTCTAACTCCCTCCAGGCCTGGCAATGTTGCTACTGCTGTGTGTGTGTGTCAGTATTTGCGCACACACTTCAATGGTGTGATTAAGCTCCCAAAATTGGGGACAAATTGCCTTGCAGATACTTTGGGATAAGATGATTTTTCCGGCTTGTTCTCATTCTCCCCACCCTCCACCCCGTCATCTCACCTCTCACCATCTCACCACGGCTCATCTCACCTCTCACCATCTCACCTCTCATATCCTTTTGCTGTCCTCATACCCCGTGCCCTCTTTTCATTCCATCACGCCTTCGTTTGTCTCAGTCCCATTTTAAAAGACTTCACTGTAGGACGAGAGGCAGGAAATGGCTTGTGTCTTTGTATGTATAGAATAGATTACTTCCAACTGGGCTTGAGGGACCTTCTTCACCGATATCAAAGCCTGTTTGCTTTTGTAGGAGACAGAGTGGAGAGCTTTTCCTCCTTTCTCTCTCTCGGGCTGACATAAGAGCTCCTTATCCACTGAGTGTGGAGGGTGTGTGTGTGCTGTGTGCGTGCATGTGCGTTCGCCTGTTTGCGGCAATTCTGAAGTAAAGTTCATAAGGCATTAAAAGCACATTGTGAGTGCAAGGCAATTATAATCACAGCATGATAATAAACATAATGTCAAAAAAAAAAAAAGAAAACGCTTTTAAAGTGGCATTGGTCAATTTAAAGCAGCAAGATAGGAAACTTTGCACCTTGAGAACTTTAGTATCCACTCACCCTGTAAATGTGTTACCAGACACTGGGTGAAAATAATCACTAATTGCTGTTAAAAAATTTCCACACTGGTTTTCAATTATGACTCTGCCCATTGAGTGTATTTTGTGAAACAGTGAAAGGCTTGTGTTTTAGTAGTCAGTAAAAACTGAAGAGACAACCTTCATAGTGTTTTACATTACAGACACATTATTCCATAGGTAAGTTACCTCTTTTACACTTCTTTACAATCTGTAGATCACAGCGCTCTCTGTATCTCATGATCAACTCAGTGTACCATAGCATTGAAGCAGACATAATAGTTTGCAAACCTAGTCAGGTCAACATCAATCTGTTAACAGTGAAAATGCAACTCAGTGGGATAACAGGAGGAACTAAGGTCTTGAAGTTTGTGCTATGAGGATGAATCATGGAGCAGTTAGAGAATGCTGTGACCACACGAGAAAACACACTAACAATAGAGGTAGAAGGTTGAAATTGCTCATATGTATATTGTAGGTTGTTAGAAGGTGCTGATAATCCTCCTTGTGGATTAGTGCATGGAATTGTTTTGAGATAACGTCTCATTGTCACACGGGATAAAATTATCTTTCACCTGTACAGCTCACTTCAATGTAGGCAAATAGATTTACTCTGAACTCTGCATTTTTAGCTGTGTTATTATGCCTGCTGCCTGGTTATTACATAGCTTTAAATTATGATGACACTAAGTTCTTAATGGGGTGTTGATTTCATCTCACAACTCTGAAAACAGAATTTAATGTTAATCAATCCTTTAAATTAAAATGATGGTTCATACTATAAAAAAAAAAAAATAAAACAATTCACTACAACATTCTGTGGACAGTGATACTAGTGTGCCTGCAGCGACATACAGAAATGAACATCAGCAACATTTATAAATGACACAACAGTAAAATGTAATATAAACATTGATTATTAAATATTTCTTTGCCTAGTTGTCCACTAAGACTTTTGTGCTTACAGACTCAAGTAAAATCCAATTAGAGAAACTTTCCATAGATCTACAAAGTATAACATGATTTAAGTTCGTGTCAAAAAAATGTGCTATGTGTTTACATTTGCTTAACCATACACCATTTTAAGTCACTCTGTAGTGAGGTCTTTCACCTCCGTTCCTGTACAGTAAATCTACTGCTGTTGTTAAGGACCAGCTGACCTCTGACCCCTGGGTGATGTTTCTGCAGAGAAGACGATGACGGTTACTGACTGACTGAGCTGTGCAACTGTTTCAGGCAGAATAGACTGTCATCTTCAAAGAGACGCCCCTGCCTCCTACCTCTAACCTCTATCTCGTGGCCAGCATCTATCTGCAATCTTATCACCACGCCTGCTATTAGAGCCACTGCTGAGAGGTGATTTTGACAACAAACACACACACACTTATATAGGCTGTGTGAGATAGAGAGCATACATTTTATACCATGAGAGAGTGACATCCAGGGATTGTTTGAATGTTTCCAAAGCCTTCAGAGCTTGAAGTCTGAGTTTCTGATGTTTAAGAGCTTGGGCCTTTGTGAAAATTCGGGATGAAATAGCCATATTTTTCATAGCTAAGGTTGAGAAGTGCAGGTTTGTAATAAATAAATACTTTATGTTATGGATTTTCAGCTTTTGTGCAGAAACAGTTTGCGGTGAACCGTGGTTTCATTTTATCTCAGCGGTGTGTCCCTTTTGTGTGTGTTCCAAGCAACGGTGGTTAGGTGCGTTTGGGAGTCCTCTACTTCAGAGGCCAAAAGTTCAAAGGCTGATACCCCATCTGGGAACTGAGATAAAGGCACCATCTGATCCTCTCAGTGCCACCGGTGCCTGGCTCCGGCCGAGATGAAACCGAGGAGCTCGAAAATGACTTTCTTGTCGCTGCTTCAACTTTTTAATTTTTAATTGATTTTTCTTCCCGCAGAGGTAAGGGTTTGCAGACACAAAACTAATTGATTTCAAATTTTAATCCTCTTACCACCGAGCAATCGAGGGCCTCCTAATACCTCAAACCATCCAACCCAATTAATGTTGAGACCGATGGGAGGGAGAAGGAGAGGGAGAAGGACCTCTCTCTCTTAGGTTTCACTCTCTTATTTCTTTCTCTTCTGCATCACTCACAGATGATGTCATTCCTCCCTGCATTGGTAACACTTTAATACAGCAATGATGGATGATGCTGTGTACAGAAGCATATCAGCAATGTTTTGATTACCTGCATCATCTACTGGCTGCTGTTTTCTAATCTATGTTTCTTATTGTCTTGATGTTTGAATTATGTTGCAGCATCGAATGTTTGCTCAGTCAGTTCTCTGTCCTTGCATGGTACAAGATGCAGTTTTTACAATACGGTAACATAGTAATTATAAACAATGGGTCCTGATTTCAGGCAGAAGTAAACAAAAGTAGCTTTTAACAGCTGTGACTGATATTTTACAGCTGAATGATAACTGTCACTAGCTAGCTAAAGCCAGTTAGCTCCATGACTTGATCTAAAACGCTGTCTCCTGATGACTTTTTAAGTTTTCCAGTCGACTCATTTTAAAATGAGAATTTGTCAAAGGTTGTAAATATGAACATGAGGCAACACACATGACATCAAGTTACCAAGACTAAGGCGTAGCTAATGGTAAAAAGCCAGCAACCTCACCTGTTGATGATCCAGAAATCACTAGGAATAAAAGAAACAGCATGGAACATGTTCTTCTCACAGCTAGCGTCCTAGTATGATAAAAGAGAAGTTTAAAATCAGACTGATATCTTGGTTACAACATAACTTTGGTTGGTTTGTTGCTTAGCTGATGTCATTCTTCATCTAATGTGTTTTCACCTCCTTTAGTGTTATCAATGAGAAGGCTTTTTAGGATGAAGACTAATTGATGGCAAACAAACAGCAAGTTTGTTGAAGTTAGAGCCGCTTAATGGTAGCCTCAACTTGACATCCAGTACAAGCTTTACACAGAGAAGAAATACTTGTCAGCTATATAGTCGAAGGGCTTATTGCCTACACCTGTTGGAAGCGTGGCTTTAATAAATGAATGATGTTCCCTTTGGCTCAAAAGTTATGGCTACTACGGCTCGTCATGTTTAGTTACAGCTGCTAAGATTGTACCGCTGTTGGGGCGGAAGCAGAGAATGGCCAACTAATTTTCTATGGGTGTTCTATTTCAGTCCCTTTGAATTTCAAATGACACTGCATATTAATAAATAGAGAAGAAATGGAATAAAGTCTAATGAATAAATTATGTCATTACAGCCTAATCCAACAGAAACCGCTTTGCCAAAATTGTAAATCAATTCAGATTTTAAAAAAAAAAAAAACAAGGCATTTATAATAAAATTATAATCATTCTGAGGTTCTGGTAATGCAGCATCACACTTTAAAGTGTAAATTTGCTTGAACACTATCTCCAAGCTATAATATTTTTAAAAATTTGCAGAGGAGTGAGGGAACAACAACTGTAGGAGATATGGCTAATGACTTGAGGTTCAGGGAACACAGGTAGACTGACTGATTGTTGGTCAGTTTAACAAGGACAGAGGCAGAGCTACTGTAAATTGAAAAACACAGGGCCTGGCAAAGTTTGATGGTCACTAGGAGCATATGGCTCTTGAGAGAGTCAATGTTATAGCTGTGTTAGCCTGCCATAAGAGGTTTTCTGGTGTGTGCGTCAGTGGGGACTGCTGCACATAGTCATAACCTGCTGTTAAAATGGGTACGTTGCTGTTCGTCAGCCCCATATATCTGTTAAGCTGTGAATATGGTACAGTTACTGTGAAACCCATGCATTTAATGCCACTGCAGAGAAATAAATCTAGTCATAACATTTTCCTGCTTTTATCAGGCTTGCTGCTTTTCAATGCCATCAGCAGCCTGGAGTGAGAAGCACAAACTGAGGCTATGGTTAGCCAATGTTCAGCTGCTTTATACTTGCACAGCAGCTGTCATCACACTTTAATTTACAAACTAGACAGCAGAATCTTACGATTACATTACAGTTAGTGAGGCTAATTAAACTTTCAAATCCAAGCAGACAGAAAACTATCTAGCTTGGAGCAGAAAACACAGAAAATGCCGGCACCAGCATCATATATGCCAACAAAACTCTGTGATTACAGAAAAAAAAAAAAAAGAAGTAGTCATAGTTTTCTGTAGTATTTTCTCGATCCCTATGTGTAGGTGCTCTGTTTTATGTTTCCTTCTTACATTGCTTGCTATTTGGTCTCTATATTCATCTCTGTATACATCTGTCACACCTCCTGTATATCATAGTATCCCGTTTTCTTGACCTTCACTTCAAAGACAAAGTAGGGACTGGGTGATTGATGTTGTTTCAAAGCAATTGAAGTGTAAGACATGCCAGAATTTTATATCCCCACAGTTGAAATCTCCTGTCAGTTTGTCCTAAAATTGCTCTTTGCAATGGATCTGTTCTTCATTTCACAAGCTGTACCATGCTATTTTGTATCCTCACAGGCACCATAAACACATGAATGTATGTCCTGCAACAGATTTGATAAATGTTTTGAAATGCTATCCCACCCTGAATATTCCCTTTAACTTCACATACATGTAGAAAGAACTTGAACATGACTTTTTTTTTCCTGAAACCCCCCTTTTCATTATGTTGTGTTTTTAGTAGGGCTTAATTTTATAGCTGTCTGAATGCTTTTGAAAGTCCTCGTGGACCTTGGCAGCCTCTTTTGAGTAAAGTGAAATTAACTAGCTCCTCTCTTTGCACTTCCACTAGACTTGAAGGTCTCTTAAACTTTGGCACTGGAAGGCATTGAAACAAATTGTTAAAATATCTCCCGTAGTAGAAGTTTATGAACATTATATGTGTGTGTGTACAAAGGAGTGTGTCGGTGGATAGGGCTGACATCAGAGCCTGGGGGAGAAGATTTATGGAGGTGTGGAATTAGGGGTGTGATTATGGCCTGTGATTTGTGGAAAAAGCAAGGGAGAGACAGATCCCATATGAGAGCCTCCGTCAACCTGACCACAGAACATCAGACTCATCTACCCTACAATGTTAACAAAGACACTGACTAGTGTGATAAACTACATCAACCTAATCTGATACCACAACAAAAGTAAAAATGTTTTTGACCTCAGATTTGTGCTACAGAGTTATATCTGGCCATGGATCTAATCTCCTCATCCCAATGGATGATGGTTTGCTTTTCCCTTCTCATATTCACAACTGCAAATATCTATATCACCCATTTGTCTAGAAAGTTTTCCAATGGTAATGATAATGTTAGCAACCAGTGGTAATATTCGAAATTAGTGAGGGGGTTCCCAGCCAGTTTGAAAGGGTTGCAGTTACAGTCAGTGCCTTTAAGCCCAGGCCACGAGGCACTCTGGTGATTTTCAGTTGAATAATAGACTATAATTATTTTTAACAAATCATTTTGGCAACATTTGCACAGATTTTGCCTCTTATCTCATATCAGTCAGTATGGACAGGAGAAACATTTGTAGCAGCAACAACAAGAAAATGTGAGCCTATCCTTCTAATATCCTTATAATGTCAAGACACAACCCTCCATATTGGAACCATTAACTTGATTTTTAATACTTTTTTGAGTCAGAAATCTGAAAAAGACAAACGCAAGTGTCTGCACTCTTTATTTATATTTGTACAAAACGGACAGAACTGACAGTAATCAGCTTCTACACTTTAAAAATCCAGCATGACCACTATGGGACTGCTTTCTGGTAAACCAAGAACCAGTTTGCTGATTTGTTGTTCAGTATGTTGGCATCGAATATAAAACTAAAACAATCCCTCCTTGTTTGTAAGTTTGCTGCTAAACATCCAGAATATTCTTTGACCTCAGTATCTTTACAATACACACACAGTTGACTTTTCCTGCAGTTTGTATTTTTACCTATTTGGTCATTTCACAACCACCACAATTTAATAACCCTTTCAGGATTTGAGCTCTATTCACACACTGTATTATTTTTTCATTATGCTTCCAATAGCCTCTACTTATGGCTTTCTTTTCCAATGTTACACTGTTAAGGGGGGTTCATTTCTGGACCAGCTTTTTGTCCCCTGTTATTACTTCCAAATATTCCTCAGCTCGCTAAGTTATGATCACCATCTCTCTCCCAGTTTCCCCTTTTTCATGGTGACGGGAGCGATGGAGCTGATGGATTTGAGCTGGGATTGGGAATGACAGAGCTATTTTTACCCCACCGCTAAAGTGCTGTCTCCAGAACCATCCTCTCATCCTGAAGGCTGAAACCACCACTGATGGCAGTGCAATTCATTGATATGAGATGAAGAATGACAACACTAACAGTACCACAAGATATGCGCTCAGTGTCTCGTGTGTGTGAATGTGTCTGTGAGAACTATTGTCTGGATTCAGTCAAATCTTAAAGCGTACAGGCACGATTCACAGGTTTTGTGTGTTTTATGCGCACATGCCAGTGCCTGCAAGCATCTGTTCCACTGTACTTATGGCAGGATGTCAGCCACCGTTCACACACTGGATCCTGATTACGTTCCTATTATAATATAAGAGGATAATTCACTATATGGAAGAACAAACTGTGGGCGGCTTCAGCAGAACAATTGGCTCAAACTAATAGGTTTATGTTGATGGATCTATCATGATCCAAACTGGGAGAGAGAATGGGGAAAAATTTTGTCCTGGATTCCAAACGCTAAAAGGATGTCATTTGTTTTTCCTGCTGATTTTGAGAAAGAAGTAACCTGCCTAACAGAGAAAGCAGACAGACATGGCATGAGGAATGTATGTTCTCTGACTAGAACGCCTGTTGACAGAACCCCAGATCCCAGAAAGCAAGACCATGGATGTCCAGGCAGGAATAACTGCTTCCGAAAATGTTGATGGATCTTGGTCGAGACACTGGTAAATTTCTTACTGATGACACTGTTGATCGTGGTACAGTCATGTATAGAGGAGAAAAGGAAGAGAACACTGTTGCATACATAGCAACAACAAGTACCCTTTACTGATTAAATGAAATTTTTATTTGCATTTTAAACAGCTGTGGTTGTAGTGTTTACATGAAATGCTTGATATGGACAACTTATGGCAGTGTCCTGTAAAAATAAAAAAAACAACAAACTAAACTACAGTTCAACAGAGGAATAAAGATTAAAATGCTGTCTTTGGCCAGATTGTTTGTAGAAAATAATTTCTGACCCATTTACGCCAACCCAATGCTTGTAGGGGCTTTCTATAGCTGTTTTTGCCTGCTGAGTTCTCAGACAATATTTGTCTGTTTGGACAAATTCTTTATCAGACTCCATCTAGAGGAAACACGCACAATTGTATGTGCTGCTCTACTTTTAAAGCTTATCATATAGGTACATCGAGAGTACTCTGATATGCAGCAGACACACAGGCTTACCGTCTGTTAAGCCCAATTTAATGGATTCTCCATTTTTCGAATGTAAACCCTAAAGTTTCATGTGACTTATGTGCTTATATCATGAGAATTTTATAAACATGATATTCAATCCGATACATTACTCCTGCTTTGTGGTTTCAGAGACTTAGCTGTAAACAGGGTAAATGCTCTATGTCTGTGTACTTTACGCAGCACTATACTGGGTTCTAACTTCAGATAAGAGCCCACATACATGTACCTGCACAAGTGTATCTGTGTGTTGCTATGGAAACACTTTATCTTTTCATGCTTTGCCCATGTAAGTTGCTACAATGAAATGAGAGAGATAAGATCAAAATATAATCAACCCGTTGTCCTAACAATCTTAAACTAACAATACAATCTGTAGATGAGTATAAAACACTACAAACAAGTTAATCTATAAAACATTAGCTCATCAATATCAAATACATCTGAGATTTAAATCCATGTTTTAAGTTTGAATTAAAAAACTCAGTGTCTTGTTCAGTCCCTTATTTCTATATAATTTCAGAGGGCTGTTACTCACAGAGGAGGCTGATTGTCCAATTTTGCATGAATGAAAAGTGCAGTCCAATTTTGTAACATATATAACATACCATAAAACATGAAATGTAAAAATATATTTCTTTTTTTTTTTTTCACATCACATACAGCACTGGTGATACACACTAAACAATCAGGAAGTGAATTTACTGTTAAGAAGGGCCGACCTTTTAGAAATGTATTTAACCAAACTTTCCTCTGATGAGTACGGTCTATAGACCTGCTCTATATGAAAAGTGCCTTGAGATGACTTTTGTCAGATTTATATAAATAAAACAGAATGGAATTGAACTGAACTGAATTACCAAGATGGCTGCCAAGTGCAGATTTGCCTAGAAGGGCTTTTGGTAATATCACTAACAATTTAACACTCAAAACTACATATCTGCTTCATCAGGACTGTGTGGGTGTGTGGTCTGTCTATATTCACTTGACATTTGCCTGGGCAACAATCAGTACACCTGTCAATATATTTAGATCTGTATATTGCTTAGTTTTTGACTGCGCAATAGATCTAAGTCAAGACATTTCTTTGTCGTGTTTTTACCACCTTCATTAAGGTTATTCAGCAGACAAAAAGCAGTGAAGGGACAAGCAATAGTTAGAGTGTGGGCAAATGGTCAGCAACAAACAGGAAAGGAAAGGCAACCAAAACAAGCAGGTGGTTGGAAAACAGTTAAGGCTGCTGAGAGCTATGGCATGGAAAGCACAATAGACAATCTAGCAGAGAATGGTGGAAATGGCCTGGTCTATTCTAGGAATTACTTAGGGAAAGTAGAGCAGGTGAGTAAATGGGTGGGGGAAGAGTCAGGTGGATGAAAGGCCGGAAGGGCTGGAGTTACTGCAGGCAGGGCCTGAACTGACAAGACCAGGGTACGTCATAGAGAATAGGTCAATACATGGATGAACTGTGACATACTTCAAGTGATGAAGGTCGTGTAATACAGAGAAATTTTATGTCACATTGTGTGATTTTCATCACAATGGATATATATATCATAGTAAATCTCTGGGAACTCAATTGAGAAATGTTTTATGTTATGATAAACAAATAGGTAATGTATGTTTTTAGCTTATCTAGGAATTAAATACCGGACAAATCATTCATGCAAACCCCTGTAAATCCCCAACTGCTATAAAGCTGTCTTGTATAGATCTAGATTTAGAGAAATGTATATACAGTATATTTTCATATCACCACGAGCCTAATTCCCAAATAATCAGTGGTACTGTATGACGGAAGTGTGTCACCCCTGACTGACCTCACAATGGCCCTTAGATAATGACAGGACCATGGTGATAGCACTGCGGGTCTAAAAGGGGAAAAAAAAAAAGGCAATGGCAGTGTGTCCTCATGAAAACCAGATTTTTGGCTAGTGATGTACAGGTCTGATTTGCAACTGAGGCGAGGGAACAGGGATAAAGACTATGGGGCAGGGAGGATGAGAGGAGGACATGGCTGGGAGAAATATGGGAGCTATCACCACCACCCTCGGCAGAAAAATGAGCCATGATGAAAGCTGAAAGTAGAGAGGAGGCGAAGACTGACAGACACAGACAGAGACAGAGAGTGAAGGTTAAAATGACAGAGACAAGCAGGCGGGGCAGGCCAGAGAGAATGGAGAGGGAGGGTGGGGTAGTGGGCACAGCTAAGTATGAAACAAGAGACTGGGGCATTGAAGGAAGACAGACAGACAGACAGACATTCTAAAGGACAACCCATGTGATTCATCTTGTATTCACTGCAGTAAGATGAGGTTATGAAAGGATGTGGTATACAGAAATAGTCGAGAGGAAAAAACCACACACACACAAACCAAGCGACCTGATAATAATGTTTGAGACGGCGGGCTGCTGAGCTGCATGGTTCCCATAGCTGGTCATTGTTTCAGGCTGGTGGCTCACAGTCATTAGTGTCATCTCTTAAAATGGAGGATCAGACCATAAGGACCACTTCACTGTCAATGAGCATGAAACATGCATTATTAAGGAGGGAGATGTAACTGAATATATTAGATGTATTATTATATGATATGAACTCTGGAATAGACATGATTCATCCAAATTCTGTTATGTTTTCTATCTGTAAACTATTGAGACATGTCACAAAATGTCACACCACTTTTTATTGGAAACACTCAGATGTTGCAAAACACACACTGCTGCAGCTCAGTAGGAACAGAGAATAAAGAATTCTTACCAAATCACTTTTGACTTTTCCTTACAACACTGGATCTTTTATCATAATAACAGATTTTTCTTCTATATTAAAATAATACAGGTGCCTGTTGTCTTACAGAACAGGAGTCATTAGTACCCAAAGCAACATGTATTTCCATGATGCAGATGTACAGATGCCAAATGTAAACAATTAGGCTGCAGCCCAAAACACAAAGGTGTGACGGGTTTAGTTCAATATTCAGTTTATCCTCAATACCCCACAGCAGTTTACCAGATTTGTTGTGTTGTGCAGGATTGTGTGATCTGATGTTGCACAGGTGTTGTTTTTACCTTATGGTTTAATACTGAAACCTGACCCTGTGTGTTACTTGAGAACTGAGGTGTTAGAAAATAAGTACACACATTGGGATGTCAGACCGTCTTGAAAGTGTGTGCAAATGGCCAAGATAGACTTCTTAAGATGTTTGTCAACAGCTTTTATTTTTATTTTTCTCACGCACCTCAGGATTCTTTAACTTTTAATTTTCATTTAGAACTTCTCCCGTACTCATTTTTGTTCTCAGACATTTCTGACCAAACATTTTAAGTCTTTCTACCTGTTACATGCTCTTATTCAGACTTCCTTATTTTGGTGGCATTCAAATGTAAATTATGCTTTATTATTTGACAAATTTAGGTACATGGTTAAAATTATGTTTTTCTATATGTTCAGCTAAACTTATACGCATGAATATAAATAGTGGTACACGTTCATTATGTGCCCCACTTACTTCCTATGTAAACTTAAATAGAGATGCAAAAGCTATTTTTTTGTGACATAAACAGATTAACAGATACAGTTAGTGGCTTTGCATTGCAGCCCCAATCCATATGTACATGAACAGAGACATGCATGAACACAAGTGCTTGTTTGATGAGACCATGGTGAAACAGTTTTCTTACTCAGAGCAACAGATGAGTGCTTGAAAAGAAACAACAGAATAAAGGAGAGAGGTGGAAAGGATTATTTATCTGTATGAATATGTGTGTGTGTTGAGAGTATGTGCATGTGCATGCACGTGTACATATGTGTGACCTGTCCCAGAGAACTGTTTTCACAGGGGAAATATGGTGCGGGACAAAGCAGCTGGCGATATGTGGTCTCTCTGTTCATGTGTATGTATGTATGTATGTGTGTATATATGTGTGAATGTGTGTGTGGTCGCCCCTTAATGATTATTATGGTTTAACTCTCATTTCACGGATAGAGTCATTACACCCAGGATTTTTCCATTCTCCTGGCAATGGAAAGGAAAACATAATCCCTTCTGTCGCTCATTGCTGAGACCTCGTCTTTTGGTGAGACACAAGAAAAACACACTCATGTACACACACACACATGCACACCCGTGCACACACTGGCAACAGATGATGAACCAATATTTGGGTTTGCATGGTATTCTATACGGACAAGGGTTGTAGGGTGAGACTCATGTATATGAGAACAACCAATCTTAATAAAGCCCACAGACATATACACAAACACTCACATGGCCTGCTGTGAGTTGCCACTGAAACCAACCACTGATCTGGCCCTGCTGTATTTAGGGACAATCAATCACAATGACAGGAGGCTCCTAGCACCTTGCGGGATATTTGGATGGGCTGGGTCAAAGAGAAAAATAGGGGATTTCAAGTGATGGTGGTGGTGGTTCACTCATGGCATAGTCATAATCACTATGAACTTTGACCTTTTAGAGGAAGGCAGCTTTACAAAAACAGCTAAATGACATTGATCACAGTGTATTGAATAGATCATTAAATGCCTTAGATTGAGCACTAGGGTCAGAGGGCACAGTGGGGACGTGTTAAGCCCTGACCCTACCTATGCTTGTTTTGATGTCTGATTGAACAGACTCGGAAGGCCAAACAGGAGTTAAGATCCCGCCTACAGATGACCCCAGGTCAGGGGTGAAAGTTCAGACAGTCAAAAAACTCTGAAATTTCTCAAAGACTGGGCTCCTGCATGTGTGCTTGGGTTAATATTACTGGGTGATTCTGATGGCTTGACAGTTTGGATGTGTTATGGGTTAGGCAATTAGGACAACACATTTAGAGCGGGTAAGAGAATGGAACTCACAGAATGGACAATACAATAAAAACTAAGATTTTGTATCAGCAGCTTTAAGCTTTGATCTATTTAACAAAGTTGGTTGTCGACTTGAGGCCAAGATAAATTAAAATATCCCTCTTTTGTGCTGAATATTCATCTTTTATTTTGAATAACATTCTAAATTTGTCTACATGAATAATCACCCCCAATTAGCTTTTTCAAAATTATGGTATGTCTGTGCAGTAAGAAAACTATTTCAATATTCTGATGTGTGTCTGTGGAACAAGGGAGCTACATCAATACTGTGATGTATGTCTGTAATTTGGCGACTATTTCAATATTGTAATAAGTGTTTACACAATGAAGCAATGATCTTAATATTTTGGTATGTGTTTGTGCAATGAGGTGACTGTTTTAATATTTGTTCACATGGAAAGATCTGCTGCAGACCCTGTTTGTTGTTGCTGCTTAACTGAGTTTCAGTAACATAACCTTCTCCTGCCCTTTTGTCAGTACTGTCACACTGTTTGCATGCTTGGTCCGTGGATTTCATGTATTGTCCATAAAATGTACTTGTAATTGATTATATGATCATTGTAATATTTTATGAGTGCAGGTAAAATGCACCAGTAAGCATTATGTGTATACAAATGGTCATAAAACAGCTCATTAACCCTTATGGTGCACTACAGATTCAGTTTGTATGGTATGATGTGTTCACTCTGTGGTATGTCAGCCCACAACAGTGCAGCTAATTGACTTGTCTTGACCACTCCCCTCCCCCCCACCAACCCACTTTTAGTATGATCCAGGAGAAATGGAATTACGGAGCAGAGGTTGTGTTGACAGAGGCTGAAACAGCACTGAGCGCAGGGCTGACCTTTCCCCTTTCACCTCCCTCCAACCTCCCCCAAACCTGGAAACACAGGAAGAGAGCAAGGTCGCCCAGATGAGTGTCTGTCAACACGTGGAGGGAATTGAAAGCGGGTTCAGAGTGAAAAGTAAAAAAAGAACTGAGGAGGAAGAATTCAGCAAAGGGAGGAACAGGGGAGAGTGCTGAATTTAAAAGTAAGATAGAAAGGGTTGACATTTTCACAATTTAAGAGCATGCTGAATGAATCAGGCTTGTCAACCAGTTGGCCCACAGCTTTAACAGTTCCCCAGGAGAGTTCGATGAACTGCTCTCATTTCTGTTCGAGATTTAACAGAAGGACAGCCATAATAGAGACAGTTGGTTGATTTCGTTCGCATTGATCTTGCTATTACACAGATGACTGCAAAAATGAGGCGGGGAAGCAGAGATCTGGGTTTGATATACAAGCCACCACTTTCCCTCTCTGGTTCATATCAACGTCTCATATGGTAATGGGGAAAGCAACACTGTCTGTTTTCTTTTGGGTGGTTCTGTCCATCTGTGTCTCTGCTACCGGTCCCCTTTTCTCTTTCTCTCCTTTCCCTTCAAACTTTGTTCCAGACTTTTTTATTTTCTACCAAAAAAGAAGGCTGGCTTGTCGTATAAATTTAAGTGCAAGCAGGCAAATGTTTATGGCAAGTGATACGCCATATACGACATTAGCTGCAAGTGCTGTTTTAAATGCCTTTGGCTTTCAAACATTTGATAGCATTGCTTGTTCTGTCTGCATTTGATGTACTGCTTTATAAAGTGTCCTGTGCTAAATTATTTGGCATGCTGCTAAGTCTTACCTCATGCCAACATGAAAAAATTCAGCAGAATGCTTCCAAAATCAGCAGAGTGGTCTGGAAGTGAGTAATGACGGTTGTATTCAGTCTGCGTATTTTCATACTGAGTTTTATGTAATTTTCAAAGAAGTGCAAAGGACCAACCTAACTATTGCTGTGCTGGCTTGCACCATGCATCCTTACACTGTCAGCACACAAGTGGTCCTACTTTTCCATACTAAGAGCCATACATGTATTGTATAGAATATGATTAAATGGAGCGCATCTGTTTCTACTAGCATACGCAGTGCTGTGTAGACCTCAGTGAGCAGGAATGCTTTAGTGTCTTTGGGAGGCTATCTATACTGGGCACTTTCCCTTATCCCCATATATGCCCCTGCTGTATACATACTGTAAGCTTATGTGTGTTTACAGTATGAGGGTTTGCATTGCTGTGGTGCTGTGATTAGATTTCCTGTTTATGCTGCACGCGGCACTGCTTCGATTTCATGCCACTGATGTGAAGCGGAGGGGGACGCCAACGGGGCTTAGAGGGAAAACAAACACCATGGTGGACATGGATGCAGGCACCAGCATGGGTACACACTCAGCTCACACACGTCAGAGTCACTGAAAGGACAATAGCAAGAAATGGCCCCATCTGTTTACCTGTATTTGTTTTCCTTCATGTTTTTGTTCAGTGATACACCCTCCTTTCCTTGTGCAATATCATTATAAATTTATAAACTCATTTAACCAGCCTCAGTGACGCCCTTGCTTGCTAACGTCTGACCTCCATTTCTCAACCGTGTCCCCAGCCATGAACATTCCGACCCATCCTCACGTCCAAAACTTTCCGAGACAATAACACTATAATCCCGTCACAGAGGCAGAAATGTTTTACTCAACGTCCAAAGCAATCCATGCCATCAGCTCTCTGGTTTCCCTGTGGTTTCAACCTTCACCCCCTCCGCACTAACAAAACATAATACAGACTGATCAGCATGAGAGGAGAGGGCATAAAACTACCTGTTGACAGCCGCCCTACTGTAGGTGGTGGACGATAGCCCTGTGACCTCACAGAGGCTGTCCGCAGGAGACACTCAGTCAGAGCTAGCTAATTGTCCTGTTTGTCTGCAGTAGTCTCTGTTTTCTCCGCTTCATTGCGAAGAAACTAACAGGCGCCTGTGACCCCGACCCCAGAGGTGAGGTCCCGGGGGATGAAGGCAGAGTTGAGGGGAGGCCGAAAGGCAACATGTGGTCGGGTTTCTGTTTTGGGGCGAGCCAAACGGGGTTTTTTAATTGGCCGTGCAATCTGACACAGCTGATGGATTACAGGGGAGAATTCCCTTGAAAGGGAGTGGAGACTGGCATACAGCAGTCTGTGGACAGGGGAGGATGAGGGACAAGGAGAGCTAAAAGGGCAACCAGCATCAAGGCGTTGCTTCAGCTGACTCGTAGACGCATTGTTACTTGAGTCCAATATGACAAATGGAAAACCTGAAAGCTACTACAGCTGGACAATGAGGTGCTCTGTTACGGTGATGCTTTCCTCTTGTCACTATAAAAATACATTCATGTTTCCTCAAACTTGCCAAAGCCATAATAAAACTACATTACGACATCTTAATTTAGTGGGTATTTCCTATATTAGAAACTAAATGCTGGGGAGGACATAACAGAGGAGGATTGTTGACGGTAAAGCCATGGGAATTGCATGAGATAGGCAGTTTTATTTGATGGGTGAGGTGTAGGGGTGGGAATGTTCAAAATCTGTGATGGTTTTATTTGAATTTTATAAAAACCTTTGGTGCTTGATGAAGTCACCACTTAGGATCCTGTTTTCCAGGAAGAAACTTAATGAGATTTGATGTAAAATAGAAGAAAAATATCAACTTTATATCAGAACTTTAAATCACACTGTACTGCACTGTTAAAGATTTTCTATTTCATTTTTTTGTCAGATTGTTTATTGTGCCTAGATACCTTTATTTTAGAGTTAGCAAATGTTATAGAAAATGTATTACTTTACACAAGCAACTTTTACACGAACTCCGTTTTCTTATCTGAATGATCAGAGTAGTTGTTTGTCCCTACCATCTGAGGTACCTTTATAGGAGCATTCCAGCAGCAGGGTGTACCAGACCTACTGCAATACTGTCATTGGTAACACACAACACTCATGTAAGACTGTGGAACAGTCACTGTTTGGTTAGGTTTTAGGACAAAAAACTATCTGCTTGAGCAAAACCAGTAGTTTAATGGTTTTTACCATATGGGTGCAAATGCCTTGGCCGCGTAGTCCTTAATTTGGCTCTCTAGCTGGTCGGATCATTTGCAAGTCATTCTCCTGCCCCGCATTTCCTATAAGAGAAAAAAGATCTACCTGGTTGCTTAAGGCAAAGATCGTGGTTTAAGAAATAAGTTCTTCTTTAAAGGTTAGAGACCTTTGTCGCCATGGTTACACACAGCAGGCAGTTAAGGTTGTGGAAAGGTCACAGGACAAGAAACAATGTTGATTATTGGTTTCACACGGGAAATGAACAGCGGTTTTGCTGACCCATCCATCTACTGCAGTACCACTTTTGTTAAGGTATGTACGACCACCATCATTTTTCTTTTGCTCCTTGTCATAGTTCACTGCAGCCGCCCAACAATAAACTAACTATGGGTTGTATTGTTGCTTGTACACACGACCTATGAGGTTGTTTTTTTGCAGGAGGACAGTCTCATTAATCTGAAGGTGACAGCACACAATAGCTCTTCAATCAGCCACTTCATCCCATACAGTGAGTGTGGTCAACATTTTCTGGGTCTGCATTTGAGATGTAAGAAATGCAAATGAATTGCAAGCAACATCTTGAGGCCATTTGACTGGGTCAGAGGGTGAGAACAGGGATAAAAAGAAAAGAAGAGAGCGAGATGCTTAAAAGACAGAGAAACAGCAGGAAAAACTGGGAGAGACATATAGCTGGCACAGTAAGCAACCATGAAAATAGACAGAGGGAGGGAGTGGGATTTAGGCCATATATTGAGGAAAGTGGGCAGATGTGGTCGACATCACGGCAGGGCTGGAATGTGCTGATAGACTCGCCTGGGGAAACGCCTTCTGACACACTGAACACACACTATCATTGACCTCCACACAGCCGTGTGTCTTGCCCATGATATTGATTTGAGCAGCTGGTCAGCTTCCATGGTCCTTTCCTCTCTCACACAAACAGCACCAATAAACTTTCCTTTGACTGACAAGTTCAAAAATGGTTTTAAAAAAAGAGGCAAGTGTTTACGCAAAGCTACGTACTCAAAAGCTTATCAAGGTATTCTGTCTGTGTCCTCTTCTTTATTGATCGCCTGTTGAGTGTGTATGCATGACATTCCTGTCACCTGCCTATGTCCTCCATACAGTGGAATGTGTGTCTGAGTGTGTCTTTCAGGCTTCAGCACTGATAATTTCTGTGTGTGCTCAGAATTCATGCCACTGTGCTAATCTATCCTGGAGTGTTGGCTGTGTATCAACAGCAATGTGTCTTTTTCTGTTTACCTTGCCAGGTATGAGAGGGAACTCAATGCCCGAACGCAGGATGATTGAGAATGAGAGCTGACAGGTCTTGGGTGTGTGTGTGAGAGGGCAAAGCGTCATAAGCCTTCATTACCCAGATTGATTAAGGAAGTGCTCAAGCTCCCACTTAGCCATCACCACTGACACCGAGGTGACCGTCTCATCACGGACAGAAGGGAGAGGTGGAGAGGGAGGAGAAGGAGTGCAAGAGACTTCAGAGAGAAAGAAGGATGGAGGGCTGTGGAATGAGAGATGTCGGCTAATCAGTATGTCTAAGACGCATCACGACTTTGTCTAAGAGCTATTTGAAAAGACACAAGTTCATAGATGTGTGTTTTGACGTGTGCAAATGTCTGACTCTGTCTATCTGCCCATTTTTGGCTTGCTCCTCCATCATCTAATGCATTCACCCCTGCTTCTCATCAAAGGCCCCACTGCCCCTTCATGGAAATTTTACCTCAAATTAAGTGATGGTGAAACATAATAGGTTTTCAACCCACTCCTCCCTTCTCTTTTTCCGCCACTCCATCCCTATCCCTTACTCCAGCACACCAGCCTCAGTGGACTTTTGTGGCATGTTTAATCCTGGACAACTTTCATTAAACTGGTGGGATAATCCGCAGATTTCCGAGGGAAATTCCCAAAGATGTGCTCCCCTCCTCCTCCCTGACTCCCACCCATCTTTGGGTCTAGCGTTTTCGCTTTGATCTCTGCAGGAGCAGTGTCATTTGTTGCTTCCACCCTTCCAGAACTCCTGGTTTGAAAAGCAGAGTCATCGACGGATGCTTCCCTGGGAGGAAAAACAGCAGGCAGAAAGGTACCGGTGGCAAGAAAAGATTGGTTGGGATTTGATTACTCCGGCACTTATGAGTGAAAAATAAGCAAGCATCCCCATTATGAAACATCCAAATAAAGTGAAGGAGCATCAATGTTTTGAGAGCACACACAGTGAGGATTCTCACCTCAGTGCTCTGTGCCGCCTGTGTATATTTTAATGACTGTGCTGTAGCTTTGGAGGCTTATTGAAAACGACATTGTGGTAAGCTAATTCAAACCTGTTAGGGCAGGAGATCCTTTGACCTCATTAGATATGTCAATATTATTGTGAATGTTCAGGTGTTGATATCATGACTGTCTCAGTGCCGTAGTTGTGGGGTCATGGTTCGGTTTTGGAAATGATGGTCAGGAGCATGTGTTTCCCACAGGAGCTGGAAGCTAAGTGAGGCCAAGACTCTGAAACGGTCGACTCTTGACATGCTAGCACCTGTGATTCCTCAACACGGAACAGAATATAGCCACAACACGAGTGTCCTTAAGGTTACTGGAAGGCTGAGGAGAGGAAGGCAATTTTTAAAGCAGAGGAGGTTGCAAATACAGAGTTTTGGTCACAGTCAGACTCACATCTGCGCTATGAGGATGTCCTGATCACATCTTACAGTGTCTTTGATCACTGCACTGAACAAATTTTGCATGTGGAGTGATGGGGCGTTTGGTCTAGGAAGTGCTACAGCCAAACTTCCGCAGTCCATTTGTAGTCTTTTGGCAGAAAACTAGTAAGGACTTCCTGTTGCACAGATTTGTCATTTGTGAGAGACAGTAAAATTAAAAGTTACTTGTCTTAACTGCAGTCAGACCCTGTTTGATAAAAATATGTATTATATCCGTTATAATATAGAAAACATTCAGAGTTCAGAAAAGTTTAGTTGCATTTATGAATTACAAACATCATGGCAACCTCAGAATCTCTAATTCCCGCCAATCTACATTAGGTTTTAAGCGACACTTGAAATAAATATGTAACTGTAACTATACAATTGATTGAGTCTCTAAGTTCCATACCTGGAACCTTTTAGAACCTGTGGCAGTTCTGATGATCGGTTTCAGAGCCCATTCTACTCCATACCAGAGTATGGAGTAAAATGCAGAACTGTTTCTCCCCAGCTGATGACCCCACTGCAAATGCAAGCACCAATGGAGGTGTGGCTGCTCAGAAATGCCCTGCATGTATTCCTCCCACCTGCATGCTGTAATGGTGAGAATGTGGTGAGAGTACGTCAAACGATCACTATAAGTTGTTACTTGGGAGAAGGCCAGAACTCTGTATGCATGTCAGTGATCGCCTCTGGGTTGATGAAAGTCTGGGATATCATTAAATCACAGGTGTGTAAAAGCACCATGAGTTACTTGGGTTTTGCTGTCAAGAGGTCTGTCTGAGAGGTCCAAGACACCTGTTCTTCTTGAAGTATTGTACAAATACACATGTTCATGTCTCTCCCTTTTTTGTCCTCAAACATCCTTTTTATTTTTCCGGTGTTCTCCTTCCTCTGTCATTGATGTGGTGGATATGTGTTTCATGTTTGATTCATGAATAATTAATAAAATCTGTTTGGCTCAGTGCTGATGTCAAACACATTTTGTGATTTGAAACCTGGCACCCTATTGAAAAGTGCCTCTTCCACTTTTGGCCCTCTGTCTGCAATCTACATTTTGACATTAAGTTGACCCCTTTCATTTCAGTTTGTCATGAGGTTTTCCCCTCTGTCTTTCTGGTTTTCTCTTGGCGATAGTACTTGTAATTAATATGATGGGATGACAATCATTGGAGAAGAGATAGAGATTGTGTATCACAAAGTTTGAAATGTGCTTGAAAAGACACAGTAGGTAGGCTAACAGTAATGCCTGGAATGATGCTATGCTTTTTAAAAACTGTGCTGTCTTCTGTAATGATGAATAAGCACCAAACATGCAACACACACACACACACACACACAATTCCAGATCTATGATGCTCATCTCTCCTTGACAGACGAGGGGTTTAGGTTTTACACCACATGTTGGTAATTTTATGATCATAAAACTCAGTTTTACTCCCTCTCTCTCTCCCTTCAGAACCAGTCCCAGAAAAGAAATGTCCATAAGTGCTCATTAATATTGAAACCATCTGAGGTTTATGTAAACACCTTCAGTATGATCCAAGAAGCGCTCGTTTATGTGGCCACTCTTTTCATGCAAATTAAGTCTATAGTTCAGTGAGGAAGATCTTTCCGTCATGCTTCTCCATATTTTCTCCTTCAGGAAGTTCATATTTTAGCACTCCAAGAGGATGCTATCATCCACCTGTTAGCCTTCACCATCGCCTTCATCTAGACTCCGTGAGGGGATCATATGCTGTTGCTCGCCTTCAAAAGCTTCAGTTTAAAAAAAATATATATATATATTATTTTATTTTATTTTTTCATCTCATTCCATGTAAATATTGTTAATTATTACCAGTTTATCAAGGTGTAGTTTCAACTGAAAATGGATGAGTGCACGTCCTTGTCACTTTACAGAATCCTAACTTTGTGCTGCACACCTTGTCGTTTGAGTTGTACTCACAAAATTTGTCTTAACACTGTCCTCAGATTGTCCATAGCCACAAACCAGTCATGACACGGACTGCTCCATTGCACAAATTAGTATCCAGAAATGTGGAATGATATAACAATGGTGGTTCTAAAATGATATTGCAAATGAACAGCAATATGCCCCTTGTCTGAGAAAAATATCAATTGTTGTTGTTGATACAAATATAGTTTATATCAAAACTAAATATTGTTATAAAATTGAGTTGAAGTTGAAAATTACATATTTTGTTGACTTTTGATGTGACCTTCTGCAACTCGCAGGCGGACTGTGATGGTCGTTCCAGAAGGTTCAGTTTGTGTTTTGGGCGGCCATGGTGGGATTTCGAGGTTTGCTTAGGATCATTGACCTGTTGTAATCCAGCTACTTTCATTTTCAATTTCTTGATTGACTGCAGGACGTTTATCTAGGATTTGCTGATAATAACTGGAATCCATCTTCCTCTATCCATGCAGCATTTCCTGTGCCACTACGTCACACACAACCCTCGAAGAAGAATATTTCCACCCTCCATGCATGACAGCTGCCAAGGCAGCAAATATACCTCTGATGATTTTGAAGAGCCCAGCTCTTAACTCCACCAGCACTTGTTTCCATATTTCAGAAGTTCTGATTTTTTTTGATGAGGTTGCAGGTAACATTTCCTTCTGATGACTCTACTCCTGTTTGTACCAACCTTTAACATCAGCTAACCTTCCTTAAGGTCCTTTGCAGTCTTTTTGAGACTTTGTTTTACCTTTCTGTCAAGCAGACCTGCAGTTTTATTTAAAGTTTTTTTCAGTCTTCTGATCTCGTCTGACTTCACAGTTTTAACTGCTGTTCCTTAATGACAAGTTGACAATGGAATTTCATTGAATGCCTTTAATTTCTTTTTATATCCTTTGCTGCTTTGTTGGCATTTAATTACTTCATTTTCAGGTCCCCGTCAGTTGGTTAGAGGTTATGTTAGTTTGAAGAGTCTAGCTCTGAAAGTCATCAGCAGGCAATTCCTAACAGAAAATTCTTGATCAGCCTGAGAACCCTGGATGAGTCAATTAAGTTCTAGCTGAGCAATGAAGTCCTTAAAAGGCAAGCAGAGGTGCCCAAACTTCTGCAAATGCCACAGTTACTGTGACAGACAGCCTCACACAGTGTTTCTATTATTTAAGTTATGAAATTAAAATAACAGTGAATAAATACCAGGATGCCCAAACATTTGCATATTAACTGCATATACGATACCTGAATAATATTCATATGTTGTGTCCCTCTTATTAAATGTGGGTTCATATGCATAAAAGCTCTAATGAAAACTTCAAGTTCATCTACACTTCTATATGTGCACATATGTTTGATAATGATAGTGTGTCTCTTCCAGTAAATCCACATATTCACGTGGCGTCTTCTGAGAGAATATCCAACATGATTCATTGGGTTCCCACTCTGTCAGGCCAGAAACACTGAGCATGCGCTTGACTGTAAACAAAGCTTCCTCTGATTTTAAACATGTCATAACTACAGTACATCCATTTGTCATCATCTAGCACCAGGTAGCCCCATGGAACACAGTACAGTGTAAATCACATATCATGGGTCTTAATGGTACTAGAGCTCAAACACAGACATCATACATATAAGACAAATGGGCACAGCAGAGGAGACAGGAGAGTTTTATGGACTCTAATGGTATCTGTTTAGGAGTAAATGGGGTGCATCTCTTTCAATAGAGGGCTTGTGACTCACTTTCTTTTTTCTTGTGTCTACTTATGCTCTTGAACTTATTTCTGCTGAACTTGCTCTTGTACAGCCCCCATTTGTCTTCTTCCCTGCTTCTAGTGCCTTGGGCCAAAAAACACAGAGGGTCAAGCAGCATCATACATGTGGATGACCCTGACTATAAATTAAGTGTTGCATGGGGAACATCTGATATGAGAAATTAAGTGGGTTTTTGGTTTCGGTTTTTACAAAGGACACAATATTAAACTGGCAAGTTAAGTGCGGAAAAACAACTATTTTAAAGAAATAAATTACATGTAGTAAAAGAGAAAACACTTTCTAGTGAATTGTGCTGAAGATGTTGGCGTAGAGTTTGTCTGAAGTGGTATTTACCATGTACATGTTGTCTTTGCTCTTTTCAAGTAGGAGAACCTGTTCAGTAGTAAATCACTGTGAACTAGATGCTAAAGTTAGCATGCTAATATGTTGAAGTTTAGAAAGTATAATTTTTACCATGCTCACTATCTTAGCTCAATGTGTTAGCATGATATCGTTTGCTAATTGTTGCAGCTGTCTGAGCACAGATGAAACTGGGAATGGTGAGTGAACAAATTGAAATTTTGACCTGCTGATGGTGTTGGAAATGTCATGAAATTGTGATTTCCATTTACCTTGAGGGCAACAAGTGTGTACCAAATTATATGGCAATCCATCAAACAGTTATTCAGATGTTTCACTCAAAGTCAGTACAGGAAAAGTGAAAAGTCAAAATTTAATTAGTTTTCCCTAAATATATCCTCAACTGACAGAGTTATAGGACCACATCTACTAAATCTGGTATTGATCGGAGTCTAATGTTGGACTCTGTCTAGCCCTACCTGAGCCAATGCTCTTGCATTAAACAAGCAGCTTTATTGGCTCTTTCCAAAGAAAAGTGCTATAGCCCACAAAGCTGTCATTTTTACAAAGGTGAATGAAATGGAAACACTTGTGGATCAATTCTTTACTGTTGGGCGGAGAAAGACACAACCAATTTAGCAGCGTTCTGCTGGGAGAGACGCTGGCTGGCATCAGCTGACTGGAAAGATATTGCAGTGGCTGCAGCAGTTCGAAGCTGGTACTCATGAGAGGGAGAGGATTTCACATGAAGCATTTGACCCAGGCTCAGTGACGCTCATGTATTTTGACTACACTAATAAGTGATATAGAGTGTTCCATATAAAACACAGACTTACAGGATGCTGTGGTAATACCTCTCCCTTCCCTTTCTTTCTTTTCATCCCTCCCTCTCCTTCTCATGTTCTTCTCTTGACAGCAGGTTGATGTTCTGCTGACAGAGCCCATTTTGGGCTCCCGTAGAGATAATGTCAATAGGAGACAGAGTGCTCCCCACTCCTCTTTTTTTCCCCCCATTCTGCCCCACCTTTCTCTTACTCCCTCTCTCCCCATGGATCCCAGTGGAAAAGCTGGACTGAGGGAAACAAGGAGGAGGTATTATAGACTGTCTTTTCACCATTTTCAGAGGTGGTCTGTGCACTGTAACAGCCAACAAGTCCTTCAACTTAAACAGCCATATAGGTCACTTGTCCCTACCCTTGGATCCTGTCCATAGAAGTGTAAGAGCGGCAGGAGTACCAAAACTTCGTCATCATAGTAACAATAATATGGCTTGTAGGATCAAACATGCGGTTAACCTTGTGGAATGGTCATGGTTTGGGTTTTGTTGATGCATCCATCCACCCCAACCTCCTCCTCCTAGCATGGACTTTGTTACTCTGTATACTATGTCACCTGACTCCCCTTACTCCTCTCACAATTACTGTGCTCTCTACAGGTCACCCAACAATAAAACATTATGATGCTCGTAATAAGCTGCTGGCACAGATGACCTATGGGGTCATTTTTTCCAGACAGACAGTTGGCAGCTCGCTAGGATGCACACATACAAAATGACTCACATGGACACACTTAGATGCACTTCAGTCAACACAAACATGCTGCCTTGAAGTGTTCCTTGTGAACTCCTACATCTAAGTTTAGAAGTTGTTAATGTAGCTTTATTGTCTTGCGCTAAGTGCTTTTGGAAATCGCAACAAACAGATGGTTGGCGGCTTTTGTTTTATTTTCGGGACCAAACACCACAAAGTTACTTGGGTTCCTAAAATAAACATCATGTGTAATGTTTCTTTGCTATAAAGCTAAATAGTGACAGGGTCCTAATGATAATAATTATGTAGCATACCAGAAAATAACATTATAAAAAATACATCAATTCTAGCCACAGTTTTATGTTTATGCTTGGAGACATCCTATTTTGACAACTCAGAAATCACAAACAAATGTTCTGAGTCGTAGTTCATGAGAAGTAGAAGGATCTTTTAAAATATAATGTTTTATACATAAATGGAGCTGAGACAAGAAGTCAACTGACAATTTTCTCACTATATTTTGAAGTTTCACACCAATCAAGTCCAGTCAATTTTATTTATATAGCACCAAATTAGAGCAGAAGTTATCTCAAGGCACTTTACATATAGAGCAGGTCTAGACTGTACTCTTTATAATATTATATTGACAAAGGGAGACCCAACAATTGCCACCATGAGCAGCACTAGGTGACAGCAGCAAGGAAAATCTTCCTCCTAAGAGGCAGAAACTTCGAGTAGAACCAGACTCACCAATCAATTGTATAATCAAGAAAATAAATTAAGAGATTATTCTATAATGAAATGAATCATTAGCTGCAGCCACAAAATAGTTTTTAAAAAATTAGCTCCACCTCAACCAGCTACAATAATAAAATACTGCATAACACTGATGCATGTGTAATGTATAATATAATGTTATATACATATATAAGAGTATAACAGTTACAGGGGTGTTTTTATGCATTGAGTACCTTTACTTTTGATACTAAGTACATTTCCCTTACACACTTTTACACACATTCTAAATGCAGGGTTTTTACTTGCAACGGAGTATTTTTACAGTGTTGCATGAGTACTTTTACTTTTAAGTGAAGTATCTGATTACTTCCTGCACCACTGGTTATTTTGTTGTTGAGGTATGAAAACTAGCCAGGCGTGTCATCCCGCTCATAGTGGCATGACATCAAAAGACACTTACAAAGGTTGTTATGGATGGCAATGACAGTCAACCTCTTTAGGTATAAGAACTTGTTGTCCTGCACAAATAGATGAGCCATTTGGTCAAGAGGATACTTCCATGGTGCCACAATACACTGTGCAGTGAGTCAGAGCCGCGTACCTCGGATCCAAAGAAATAACCTGCCACTGCTATAAAAGACACTCTGTTGTGACAGGGACCTACAGTTTATTAAGAACATTGAAGTCTTTCTGTTTCATTTATAATCATTTTAGTGAGAGACCAAAGCTGTGTTTCTTCTTTGAAAATATCTTTGATTGTGTTGTTTTATTGTGTTTTACCCCCTGTAACAGACTCTAATGGATTTGAGTGAGAGCAACACCCAAAAACAAATAGTAAAAAACAAACACAAAAACAATTCCCTGTCACATTCAGATTGTGAATTTAGCTGAAGGAAGTTATCGTCTCCTCTGAATTACAGCCACCCATCACTACTCAGATCCTTCCAAAGCCGCTCTAATAATTAGAGTGGGAAATTTGAACGAAAACCGGCTACAGCAGGGAAGGCTGGCCTTCGCAGAGTAGAAGATGCATGTGCGTGTGTGCAATGAAATATCAAACAAACTTCAATAGACCCCATTTTGCCAGCTCCCACCCATAATCCTTTAAAAGCTTTCATAAAAATAAAGTGTTTTAATGACATCCTCAATGAGAAAAACATCGTTCAAGAAAAACTGTGAGGGATAGTGCCACACTGTAGCTACTTGACCATATCTTTGTATATAGATGTGGAGTGGGCTTAGCACAAGAGAGAGAAAAAAAAAACTAAAAGAAATTGTGAAAAACAAAACAATAACAGTTATTTCAGGTCCCTTCCTTTCGCCAGCTCCTTTTAGCAAAGCTTTTGTTTCTATGTTCATGAGAAGCTCAGTGGCTGCCAAGAGTTCTTCTTGGCCTGCTTTACAATGAACTGAACAGAACCGGCTCAACAGGCGCCCTGGGAGCAGAGAACAACACATCAGGTTCAATTAAGATCAGCAGGTGGAATGATTGTAACCTGTGACACACTCACACTTCGCACCACGGATAACAGAAAGAGGGGCTTTGTAAACACTTGCCCTGCATGCAAACGGAAAGTAAGCTTCCCATCAAATAAAGAAAGAAAACCCTGGTTCAGTCTGCGTGTGTGGAACTTGAGGGGTCGTAAATGATTGTGAGTGAAAGGGAGAGATAGAGGTAGAGGAAGTCACAAACACCATCTATTTATGTTTGTAGGGTAAGCATGTTCATATGGCAAACACTGGTTCCCTAGTTGGAGGATACAACATGCTTGACCTCTTATGTCTACAAGCCTGTAAACCCAAACCAATCAAGCCAATTTACTACCTACAAGACCCATGGAAATGGAGTTGGAGCTGCAATAAAAGAAAACATGAATAAATGCAACAAAATCAACTGCCCTGTTTTTCCTACTCTCTCCTCAGCTACTAAAAGGCTATCTTTATACACTGCAGCTGGCTTCCAATAATTGTTTTAAATGATGTTTCTTTTTCTTTAGTCTCCATGATCTTCCATTCTGTTTCCTACAATAAAATTGTGACTAAGAACAAAGATATTCCATGTTAGTCTTGTCTGAGGCAATGAAAATCAAGTATTACTATTTTGAAAACTGGATACATCTTCACCAACCCTGTCTACAAGAAATATATATATTTATGTCTCAATTCTTTTTGTCAAATATGTCTAGATGTTTCCAGTCCATCTCAGCCTCATGTTGGTCAATTTAAGTTATTCACATGACAATGTATTATGCATCTCTTTGTTACTTTCAGCCTTCTCTTGTCAGTGCCACTCCTTGCCCTCAAGATTGGTCTCCAAATGAAGACTGAATCTTTAAAGACATGTCTCGGCCGCCTTGGTTTAAGGGTTAAAGCACTGACAATTAACAAGTAACTCAGTTCATGTCCAGCCAGGATATGTGTTAATGTCATTGTCCATCTCTCACCTAATTCTTCATGTCTCGTAAGGCATGGCTATCAAATTAAAGCAGGCGAATGGGGCCCCAAAGTCATTATAGAGTATATTAAAAAAGACAAGTCACAGGTGTGCATGTTTGATATTTAAAAAGGCTAAGTAATTTCAAAAAAAAGTGGACACTGTGGTTTTTAGCAGATGTTACCAAGCACACAAAAGGGCCTTAGTTGGGGACTACTTTAGGTGGATTACACACTTGTGCCATCATCACCAGGGAGGAAGGAAGAAGGAGAGATTGACTTACAATTAACTTCTTAGTGCGTATATTAATCAGTGCAACAGTGTTACAAAAGTTGTGTTTTTGGACAACAATGAAGCTCTAAGGCAAAGGAAAGAGACACATCAGACGGCTACATGGACTCTGTCAGCGGATTAGTTGTTGCTTCTGTCTTTAAGAGATTTTTGACCATAAGAAAATCGGTTGCCTTATCCTAAATGGTTGGGGAAAAAACTGATATTGGTTAAACACTGAAAAGGTCAACCCATCCTTTCAGTACTAAAAGTCAGCATTGACTTCAGCCAAAGATAGACTACAAATTTCTCTAACCTCAAACAAGAGCTTTATAAATTGTTCACAAACATAACTGTGAATGTTTTTTATTGGCAGGAGAAGATATCCTGTACAGAAACAAATGAAACACAAAGTGAATGTTTTCCAGATTTTGTCTAGATTAAGTTTTTGCTATGATAAACAGCTTACAGATATATTCAATAAAATGTAATTTTATAGTTTGATTTAAAAAATTTAAATCTGGGTGGCATCATGATTCCAACAGAATGTACTGGCTACTGCAAAGTAGCGTTGTGTAAGGAACATAATTTGTAGTGGACATCTTACACCTGCATATGCATTAATGCACACGCCTGGTGATACCCATCTGCATTGCCCTCCCTGCACTAAAGAGTGATGTCTTAACTCACGGGAGAGAGGTGGAGCAACGAATGAGAACAGAGAAAATATGACACGTTTCACATGAAAGGGAGGCTCTTTCAAACTCAGGGGAGGACAAGACTTCTCCCTGTCCCTCCTCCTCTCCCTCTTTTGCCTCCTTTTGTTCTCTCTACATTCCCCTCCTCCCTCTTCCCCATCCTTCCTCTCTGTCTCATAATTGTACATTCAGACTCAAACTGTGAATGCTAACAAGGCTTTTTAGCCACACTGAATTGCATCCAGTGCATTTACCAATGTGCTACCTTTCAAATGTCACCTTATGTTGTTGCTGTGAATACATCTTAGCCACTGCAGCATTAATTTTTTTGGGTAGTTCAGCTCAAATTGCTTTTGGCTGCTTTGCAAAGTTCATATATGATAGACATCTTATAAGTTTTCGTTTCTGCTGATAGTGGCTACAGCAGACTGCTCCTTATTGTTTTTATACTGATTTAACTTAAATCAGCTGTAAGTAACCGCCAGTTTCTGTTAAAGATAAAAGTAAAGTAATTAAATCCAACTAAAAGTCCTTAATAAGTGTTATGTTTATGAATCCAGCCTGACTTTTTCAGTGTCACAGAGGTGTGGATTCAGCCCTCCAGTAGCTTCTGAGGCTGTAGATTGTGTACTAGAATATGTTATATGAGATGTAAATGAGGTGACAAAATATTAGAAACACCTTTCAATATAATGCAGTTCAATACAACACCACTAAGTAGAGCCTCAAAACAGCATGTTACACAAATAAGTTAAGTAGCAATGATACAATATATTTGCAGTGGCTTGGGCATTTCTAGTGCATAACAACAGCAACATGACTGATAAAACAAATTTAAAGTGACTACTTTTCTGGAGCATAGCCTCACCTGCATTTAGCGTTTCTTGAAGGTGCTATGGAACTGTAGATTCTAAACTTTCATTATCCTGGCCACCCTGTTGACTACTTGAGCAATATCGCCATCTGTTGATGAAGACCAGGATACTGTTGAAAGCTCCAGAATTTTTTTTCTGGGATTACTTTGGAATAATAGAATTCTGTCTCTTTAGTTGTACTTGTATTGTCAGTTACAAGAGCAAGTTCTGCTGTCATCTCACCTTTCACTTAAGTAAAAGTATCATCAGCAAAATATGCTCAAAGCACCAAAAGTAAAAGTATTTATTAGTCAGAGTGGGCCCTGTCATTGTTATATAATTGTATTATTTTGACTATTATTATTGATGCAAATATGTAAACAGTTTAATGTTAGCTGATTTATATACTTAAAATTAAATCTCTAATCTTTCTTTGTAATCTGAAGAGAATTGATAACCAGTAGCTTTCAAATTAATGTAGGAGAGGAAAGCATAACATTGTTTCTGAAATGTCGTGGCAGGAGAAACATAAAGTAGCATAAAATGGAAGTACTTTTAAGTATGTCGTTGTACATCTGTAAGGTAAAAGTAAATGCACCTAATTACATAAAAGGCTAGAACAAGACAGTACAAAATCTTTTGATTTAATGCTTTTCTATACAATACTTTTCTATATGGGAAGATTTCTGTCCCTCTTCCCCTAATACTTTTATACAGTTCCTAATCAGGTTAGTATGAAGCTAAAAAGAGAGAAAAAGTATTCATCAATGAGTATATGCATGGGCTAATTTCAGGTTTAAAGAATGTTGCAAACCTGTGTGACATAAAAAAGCTGGGCTGAAGTCACACCTGTTTGTCACCTGAGTCCACCTGTTTAGGGAAACTTTGCTCCCTCAAGGCTCTGTAGGCATGAGTTTAGGGGTCAACATGAACTAATGAGGGAGAAGCCAGGTGAGGAGTGTCCTCAGGAAAGTACATCTCTTTTCCACTGCAATTGTGTATGTGTATGTGAGAATATGCACAGTCAAGGTGAGGATCTAATCAGGAATTAAAACCAGACGGGAGAAATTGAGACGGAGGCACAATTGTTATTTTTGCATCGAGAGGGTTGAAAGATGCGGAAGGTGAAGGGGGGGACAGAAAAAAAACTGTTTTAATCTTTGGATCCCTTCACTTCCCATCAGGTCTTGTATCAAACAAATTACCCAGAACGCACCCCTGCACACATCAGTCTCATTACCCATCTCCCCCTACTCAGAGACACTGGGTAAATAGCACTGTCTGTAGGGAGATGAAGAATCAACAACATAATGAGACTGCTGATGATGAGCTCGGTGTTTGTGTGTGTGTGTGCATCTGTGTGGGTGTGTGTGTGTGTGTGTGTGTACATGTGGTTTAAGTGCTTTGCTTGGAATTTACTTGCTCAGATCAGGGTTTGAATTAGCCCTGACTCAAGAGAGCTGGTATAGACTTAGGGCGGCATGAGAAACACACTGCAAAAAAATATTATGAAGTAAAACCTTTAATTTATTCCTAACTTGTTTATCAGTTGCAATAGAAGCCATGTGGAAGAGTTGCATAAGATATCCGGGTGGATTGAGAGCTTGTATTTAATGGGAACCATGATCCCTGCAGTCTAAGCCTGGAATTAACTGGTGAATTCTTGTATTACAGTATGTCATATTTTTGTCAGATGAAAGGACATGAGTTGTGTTTTCAGTGTAACAGTGAAGAAAACTATGCAAACTTTTGAAATGTCCTAAAAGTAAAGGAGGATTAGTAATATTTCCTTCAACTGGGCTGAATTAAATAAACAACTCTCATATTTAATAATTCAAAATTTTGTTTCTGCAAAAACATTTCTTAAATTCTCCTTTAAGTTGCCCTTGGTCTGAGCCTTCACCTTGCTTCTATCTGCAACATCCATCTTTTTTAAAGTTTTGAGTCACAACCTCTCACAATCTACACCATTCTCCATTGTCCTCCCATACAAGCCAGTCATTGTCTTGGTGACACAGTGACAAGGGGACCTCGATGTCAACACCAACAGTATGGCAGCAGATCATTATGTCTGGCCACGGGGGTTGGTCAAAGGGGAAAGGTCAGAGGTTAGGGAACAGTCGCCATTAAAGGAGACTCCTCTGTCAACGCGTTTGTATATAGCAGGAAGAGACAGAGCGTTTCCCATCAGTACTCACATCACTTTGTGGTATCATGTGCTGAACACATGTTAATCATTTCGAGAGAAATTAATGGAAATGGAATGATGATGATGGAAATGAAATACAGTGCATACTACTGTATACACTATCCCCTCTATTTCAAAGCACATCTCATACAGTACCTCATGTATTTAACTGAAAATATTTCCTTGGACAAAACAGTATGACTTCTGACAGTATGGCATAGGGGGACATAGTCTTCATCAGGACATATTGTCATGAAACAAACTGTCCATTGTGAGCTATTTTAGGACTTCCTGACCATGTTGGCTTAAGGTTGACAGTTTATTTTGGACCTGGGAAACAGCAGTTTCCAAGATAATCTTCACTTAAGGTCCACTTGCTCACTTCTTCTGGAAGTTGTCAACCAGATCACATCGTCATCATCATCATCAGATTAAATTTGCACAGTTATCCTGGAACTATATATGTTTAAACTTTCCATTATTGTAAGCTTTTTCAGATCCATGTTGGCCTAAAAGTTGAGCTTAATCGCAGCTGGATGACTGATGGGGAAAATCAGACAGCTGCCTCAGGTTCCTGTGTGTTTTTTTCAGTTTTATGTTTATGTTTTGCATATTCCTACAATGATTTTTCAGGCCCTTATTTAAATCTTTATCTTCTATTATTTTGTGCATTTCAACTTCATGTACATAGTTTTGTACAGCTGTAACATCCAAATCGAATTTCATCTTACTCTACACAGTAACACAGTACACAGTACACAGTAACAGCAGCATACACTTCATAGTAGGACAAGTACATACCATAAATTATAGACATACTTCTAACTGATTTACATCTGCATAACTACACATAACTATCAGTTTGGAAGTGTTTTATGATTATGGATTTTGTGAAAAAGACATTACACCCATATGTGAATGTTGAGGGTCTCATTCTAAAACCATTTTTAAACCATGGACATTAATCTGCTGCTAGAACAGCCTCCAGTCCTCTGGTTTCAGGCTTTCCACAATATTTTGGAGCCTAGCAGCAGGGATTTGCTCCCACTCAGCTACAAGAGCATTAGTGAGGTCGGCCCAGATGTTGGGTAATAAGGACTGGCTTGCATTTGGTGTTTCAGTCCATCCCAAAAGGTGTTAGATGGGGTTGAGGTCAGGGCTCTGTGCAGGCCAGTCAGGTTCAAACTGAGAAAATCATTTGTTCATGAACCTGGCTTTGTGCACAGAGGCACTGTCATGTTGAAACAGGAAAGGGCCTGTAAAAATATACTGCATGCTGTAGCATTAAGATTTCCCTGAACAGGAACTACGGGGCTTAACCTAAATTCCAAAAAAAAAAAAAAAAAAGTTAATGGACATGTCCACATACTTTTGGCCTTATACTGTACTGTCATCATGTTTTTTTATGATTTGATTTTTGAAGTGATGTTGGAAGATCTCTGAAAAATGTGCATTTTGTGCATTACTTTAAGAATATTATTTCTCATGGACAGCCTTATCCATCAAGTCACTGAGTGATGTCATAAAACAGTCCTCCAGAGTACATGATTGAAATGTGTCTAACATTACTCAGAAGTGAAGGCCGATCCTCCCTCCAGACTGAGAGCTGACGATAGTGGTGAGGACAGACTGCTGAGACTCAGACTGAGGGTGGTAGACACAGAGAGAGGAGGGTGTGGAAGGAGCGGGGGGGGGGGGGGGGGGGAGTGATAACCTTGTCTCCCGTTCATTGCTGTCTGCTCAGTGATTTAATTTGGTCGCGCCGTCACACCTGAGCTAAAGCTCATCCATCACAGGTACTGCAAGATCCCTTCATCGCTCGCTCTCCTCTTCCCTCCATCCATCCTTCCTTTCCTGTCTTTCTCTGTTCTTCTCCCCCATTCCCACATTTCTTTTCTCTCAAGGCTCCCTCAGTGTCTCACCACCTATCTGTCCCAATCAATCTTAAATATGCTCTCTCCATTTCACTCATTCTGATTCTGTTCAGTTGCTGCCTCTCCATCCTTGTCTGCTGTAAGCCTCTGCTCAGAAAAATTAGCTTGTCGACTCGGACTCTTTTTTCCACTAAACAGAAACTGTAGCTGGGTCTACTGTTTGTACAACTACACACAATGTGACAGGGATCAATCATAGTGATGGAACCACACAGAATTATCCCTCGAACCAGTTGTTCTCCACAGCAGTTGTATACTACCTGCTGAGCAACAAATGACACACAAAGTTAACAGCTAGCTGCTGAACATGGTGGAGCAGACACCAAAACAGAGCTAAAAAAGAGTGAAATGTGGACTTAAATGTACCAGGTGGATAGAAACATGTGTCCTAAGAATGCTAATGTTGCTACATATCTCCTGGAGGTATAAATAGTAACTCATTCATTCAGTCATTATCTATACAGCTTATCCATTAGGAATTGTGGTGGGGCTGGAGCCTATCCCAGCTGACACTGGGCGTGACGCAGGGTACACCCTGTATGGATCGCCAGTCCAAACAACCCATTCACATTCACATTTACACCTACGGGCAGTTTAGAGTCACCAGTTAACCTAAGCTGCATGTCTTTGGACTGTGGGAGGAAGCTGGAGTACCTGGAGAGAACCCACACAGGCACAGAGAGAACATGCAAACCCCATACAGAAAAGCCCCAGGTGAATCAGGGCTCGAACCCAGATAGTCTTAATATTTAAAAATGAAGAAGTCATGTGCTGTTCTTTGGGTCCACATATAGATGGTTTAAAATTATATTTCTTTTTTCTTAGATCTGACATTTTGGATTCAATTGTTAAAATTTGAATGATCAGAGACTATGATTCAAAAGCTATTTTTTCCTCAAATTCTTCTGCACACCAGAGTGTGTATTACAGTGATGTAAATAGAGATTATTCATTTGACAAAATTTCCCATTTAAACCCCTATAATATTACTTGACTCTACCTTTCAAAACTCATAATATGTGGTTATTCCTGAATATAAAATCAATGACAGAATCAGAGTCAGAAAAATGTATTGATCCTTGCAGGGACATTGCTGTGTTACAATTTCTCAAACAGCAAAAATAATAATAATAGATACACAGTAAGTAAGTGAATAGAAAAATGTAAAAAGTGATGTGTGAGGTAGAACAGTGCATGCTGTCTCTGGACTTGTCTCTTCTCTCTAAAAGACAAATGGCAGAGAAACAGAGACAATCATTAATAACCAGAAGAATGATTCAATTGTGTGAGAATTCTTATAGTAAGTAATTGTATAACTAATAATAAAGTATACTAATCTTTTGAAATAAGATGGTTGACAGGGCATGCTGTCTCTCTTGGCTCCTCTCTCTCTCTCTCTCTCTCTCTCTCTCTAAATGACAAATAACAAAGAAAGGGGAACAACAATTAATATTTTTAGCAATGATATAAACATTAGAGCAGCTGATGAAAATAGTAACTCTGATAAAAACATAAAATAATTGTATACTTATCTTTTTAGAAATGAGATGGTTCACAGTGAATTGTCTCACTCTGTTTCGTCTCCACTCTCTCCACCACTTTCTCTACAAGACAAAAGACAGATAAAGAGGACATAACAGTTAATAACTTTAACAATGAGGTAACAAAAGAACAAGCGAAAACTGAAACTACTGTATTCTAATCTCATAGAATAAATGTTCACTCATCTTTTTAAATGTGAGAATTCCTGCATGGTCACCCCCCTTCTTCCATCTCATCATCTCTCTGTACAAGCCAACGACAAACAGGTGGGAAATAAAGTTAATAAACAACTCAGCAACTAGAAGAATATTTGATCACTGTATGAATTCTGATCATCAAGGTCAATAAAATATACTGATCTTTTCAAATGAGATGGTTCTTCTCTCCTTGTCTCATCTCAGTTCATCCTCACTTCCTTTCACCAGCTAGGACAAAATGGCAAAAGGAAGGGGGCAGAGTTAAAACCTTAGCACGATATAAACATCAGACTCCATCAGATGAAAAAGGAGAAACTCTGAGAAAAACATAAAATAAATCATACTCTATCTTCAGAGTAATCTCTCTCCTGTTGTCTCCTCTCTTTTCCTCTTTGTGTGATTTATTCTTTATGAAAACATATGAAGGAAACAGTTAATAACTTGGGTTACGTATAAAAAAAAATTTTTTTCAAAAAATCATCAGATAAATGGTGAGAATAAAAAATCTGATAATAGCACAGAATAAATATATACTCATCTTTTTAAATTCTTATTTCTCTGGTTGTTTCTTGTTTCTCCTTGTTCTAAAAACAACAGACAAGAGGAATAACAGTTATTAACGATCAATAAACACCACACAACATCATCATCATATAATATACTTATCTTTGTAAATGAGATGGTCTGCTGTGCCAATCAGGAGCTGGCAGAAGTGTGTCTGTCTCTGCAGTTCAGGTCACTTGTTCAGTTCAGCTCAGTTCTGCTCTATTCTCTATCACTGTGTTCTGTTCTGCTCAGCTTCAGTTCAGTTCCATTCTGTTTGTTCTGTTCTGTCTTCTCTAAAGACAAACAGCTGATGAGGAGAAACAGCACACTTTGAGGTGTCAATATTTCAGAACACCTGTCACTACTCTTCTGACACAGAGTAGCCCTCACTGCACCATAAAGACAGTATATTTAAGTGGTGACACTAATAATAACATTAACTTTAATTAAGAATTACTCAAGAATTAATCAAAAAGACCTGCTACACAAGCAACAACACAACACATGTAACATTTACATTCTCTGTAAAGGACTTCATTTAAAACTAAACACATCTGGACTCCCAGGTTTCCACTGTGTTTATCTCTGTCCACCGCTGACTGCTCCAGTTAGCCAAGCAGAGAAAATGCAGGTGGAGTTAACGTCATCACTTCGGCTTCTATCAAACTGTTCCTGTCCTCTTCTCCTCTATCAGTCCTGCTCATCCCACCCTTATTGGTGGATCTTATTGGTGGATCAGTGTGTTGCAGCCTGACCTGTTCCTGCAGCTGAGGTTCCTCGCGGTTGTGATTCTCCTTCCTGATCTGGAACTGTTGAGGAGTCAGTTACATCAGATAGAGTTGTACATGTTTGTGCTAAAGAAAACATATTCACCTTATTTGTCATTGTAGAGAAGAATGAAGTTTCTTTCAAGAGAGCTCATATGTCAGGAGCAGAGTATTCTGGTGGTCTCCACTGTAGTTTCCATCATGTCAGACACACGCCAGGTAAGAAGCACCAGTGAAAGACACACTGAAAAAAACTGACCTGTTTACCAATAACCACAATAAACAAACTATTTACACATATACACCATTATTCCTCGCTAAACATATTTGATATTGTGCAGCAGTTCACATGGACCCCAGTGCAAGAGACTACCTGGGGACACCATCATGCTCAGACTATCTCTGAGGAGTAAAAATAATCATTTTGTTAATCTGCCAGAAACAGAACACAAACGTGGTCAGTCACATTTACACTGATGTTCAGTGCAACCTTACACTTACACTGTACTTAACACACTGATATTAAGACTACAGACTGTAGAGGGACGCCTGTTGCCTTCTGCTTCCAACCCTGCAGTTTATTTACTATGTAGAACTGCGATATAAGCAACCAGGTTAGTTATGCTCCATGCAAACATCATATGATAACAATGTGTGTATGCAGATGTGTCCTCAATTGGTTTGAAGTTTAACAAAAAGAAAGCCTATTAAACAGTTATACTACCTTGAAATTAGTATGATGTAATGATGTCATGAGGCAGGCAAATCAGGTATTTTGATGTGGGGTATAGCCATAACCAGATGTTCGCACGTGAATGACACTGAACCACAAAACAAAAGTTTCAGTTATATAACAGCAGGAGTGAGTAAGTGTTGTTTGCATTTAGTAGGTGAAAACACCCACCACAGTGCTGCTGTTAGTTTGGCATTTTGTCTGACTGACAGATTATGTTGATGGCATGATATGGAATAGAAACTGGAATCAAGTTCGTTATTTTAAAAATAATAAAGCATTATAAAATTATTATTATGTGTCAGAAGCTGCGTAGAAGACAAATATTGATAAAACTGGATTATATGAAAAAAAAATACAGGTATGAATGAGTAAATGATAATTAGAGGAACACGGCCTGACCTCCTATTCTACAGTTGCCTGCTACTAATATAGTCCCACAGCTGGTCTCAGGCATCATTTCCTCAGAGTCATGAGAGAATGGCATTTTGTACAGTTTTCAGTCAGATGTTGCTCTACCTGTCTGAGTAGTTTGTGGATTTGTTAGAGAGTGAGTAATCCCTCTAACTTAACTCTCTCTCAGTATGGCTGCCACAGCAGTAGCCATTAGCAGAGGAGCTGCTGATAGGGAACAACACTCAAACCGCCTGTCTACTCACAAGTGGGAGAGAAGCACTGGAGAAATGAACTTGTTAAACTACAGATTTTGCTGGCAAAACAAAACAAAACAAGCAAAAATAAAATTCAATAAAATGAAAACAGATGTGGATTTGAAGAATGGATGGTAATTTTAACACCTTAATGATACACGGTCAACTTGGCCAAGTGGTCTATCATAAATGTTATACATTTTTACAGTAGTTTTGTTGGTGCAGCACATTTGCAGTGCAGGTAACGTCGGCCAAGCTGAAGACAACAAAACGGAAGACTTTTTCACTCAGACAGCCATTTGGTTGTGTCCTTGTGCTGTTTCTCAGCATCCCATGTTCTCACAACACAGGTTCACCCACACGTCACTTTGGCACAGTCCACTGAGCACCTGGCAGGCCTCTGGCTCAGCCTGGGCCAAACTAATCAACGATCCCAGGACATGGCTCCCCCGCTTTCGACAGACCACAGGAAGACACTCCCCACACCTGAGCTCAGCCAAGGGCACGAGGCACACACCATACACACCACATGGAAAGCTAAGATTTATGGCTGTGCAAACAGTGCACCGCCTGTTGGCACTATGAAAGAGGAGAGCTATGAGTACCATGGTGGACCAAATATCCACAGAGTTAGAAACATGAGGTAGATTTTGCTGGTGATGGCTTGAGAGGGTGAGGCCCTCATATCTACAGTTTTACAAATAAATCAGTGTGTATGTGTGTGTTTGCTGACTGCAAATGGCTCACTGTGTCATACAGTGGTCCTCTCAATGTGACATTAGCCTCTCACTGGACTGGTTACCATGGCAATGGTCTGGCCACACCAATGTGACTGGAGTGCTGTTGTGTGTTGAAAGTGGTTACACTGTCACCTGAAACAAGGACTGAAACAAACACATTTATCACACACACACACACACACACACACACACACACACACACACACACACTGGAAAACTAAAACTCCTACCTAGAAAACATTTAAAAACACTTAAAGCCACAGAATCCTCAAAAACTGTTTTGACCATCTGGATCACAAAATATTCTGTTACACATATCCTGTTTCTCTTAAGACTCTTCTAGGACTTTATTTCCTCATCCAGGTAGCTGGAGATGACATATCTTTTTGTAAAACACAAGCAAAATATAATGACATTGCTCTGGAAATATAAAATGTTGGAGAGGAACATCAGTACAGTGTATGTTACTAAAATTTTGATTCACGTTGTACAAACTGTGCAAAAAGATATGTCATTCCCAGCTTTGTTTAGATCAGGAAAAAGATGCACAACTTGGGGAATCTTCTTTATCATGCAACAGATGGAAATTTCTTTTCATCTAGATGGAGAGAGAGTTTTTGAGAATTTTAGAAAGAATTTCAGAATAACAGTGGGTGATATCTATCTATCTATCTATCTATCTATCTATCTATCTATCTCCTTGGTTTTTCATAGGCTCTCATGTATTTTTCAGAAAACTGGTGTTAGCATGCTGATGTTAGCATTTAGCTCACATGCTAACATGCTGGTTTAGTTATGTTTACTATGTTCAAGATCTTAGTTTAGTGTGAATGCTAACGTTGGCTAATTAGCATACTTAAAACATCTTGTGTTCTCTGTAGATCTGTACTAATCTGAGCCCAAATTATGTTTGTATTCATTTTGAGTTAATTGCATCATGGACATGACATGTGAGAAGAGGGACTGGTATTGATCATATGCCTGTAAGCCTTTGATCAATTCATTAACCAGTCAGCTCTCAGTCCTCAGTGTACCCTGCACACAGCAAAGTGATTCTTAATTAGCAAGTACTCTCCAGGCGTACACAACACACAACCTTTGTGTGTGTGTGTCTGTGTGTGTGTGCGCGCGTGAGGCTTAAGTCCATGCATGTGCATTTGTGGTGGCAGCAGCGATGTATGTGTGTGTGTGTATGTGTGTAGGTGACTGTGTTTGTATATGTGTGTGTTTAAATAGAGTTGGCAGGCTACATGGTGGGCTGGCTGGCAGGATCATGACCCGGTGGCTCCGGAGGGGAGAAAGCTGGCAGAGAAAACTCTCTCTCTTCCCAGACACACTCATGTTCCTTAAAAACAGCTCAATAAACAAACAAACAAAAAAAATCAGAAACCTCTGCATTTCACCTCTCTCTGCCTCTCTATGAACTTTATTATTCAATCAAGAGAATGTGCTTTCAATTCAGTTTATTTTAAATTTAAAAGGGATTTCTCTGCTAAAAATACTCCTCTTGTGTATTTTCTACCAAGTTGGATGTGACAGACTTGCCAGGGCAAAAGCACATGGGAATTTAAGAATACACCTTCCTGAGTTAGCTAAAGAGACATGGCAAAGCCCTTCACCTAGAAAAAAACATCTATAAATACACAGAAAAAGAGACATCTTCAGTA
>BRZM01003500.1:0-20683 GCA_033238685.1 Lates japonicus
GATTGCAACATTTGGTCAGTAACAGGATACTTTTTCCATTTTTTCAGGCTGCATCCTTATACAAGCCACTGGTTAATGTATTTAGAGTGCATCATTACTTTCTTTTTTACTGTTGAGTATTTATCACTGCATTCTATTTCGCAGTTGTTACAGAACATTACCTGTAAAGTAGCCAGCTAATCCAGGTGCAGACTGCAATATAAACTCAGATTATCATGTTTTTTTTAAATTTGCCATTTTTGCCATTTATCTCATCAGGATGAATTACATAGAACTAAAATGGTCAACATGCAATACTACAGTCAGCTAGTCCATTGCCTTATGTTACCACAGACCCTAACCGGGTGTCAGTTTTCTTTTTTTCTCTCATTCTATTTCAAGAGTCAGGTCTATGAATACAAAGACTTAAACCATTTCACAATCTTATCTGTATGTATGACTTGTTTTGGGTACAGCTCCATATAAACATGTTGCCAAATACATACACACGTCAATATACAAACCTTTTGATACCTTACTAAGTATTAAAGTCATCTTAACATAATAATTATTAATATTAGAATATTCTACTGAACTGGAGGGGGTGATGTTAGCTGTTACTGGGTTGCTGGAGGTGAGTGTACAGCTGTATATAGGAGCACTTGAGAAGTCTCACCGCAGATGGGCTAAGCACCAAAACTCGACACACATGCAGTGCTTTACTTTAACCCCAAAGTGACCGCTGATGGTCTTTGATTTTAACCTGCTCTGATTTTAATCCTTTGTCATCATTTGAGACCAGAGGCTCCCTTATCGCTTTATTTTCACATCCTTTGCACCTGCAACATAACAGACTGTCCTTCACAGGATATACATATATAAATATATAAAAAGTATATATATGAACATAAAGCAGATTTTTACTTCAACAAGGTGCCACTTCATGCTGCTGTTTCTCTCTTTTGTTTTGGACAGAACTAAGTATCTTGTGGAAGTTGTGATTATTTATGTCCAGCAGACGGTCTGAATCTCCTGAGGTTTGTTGGATGACACACACAGAGTATGTGAACGCTTTGGATTTCTAGTCTGCTTTTTCAGCTGTCTCTTTTTGTTTTTTTGTTCTTTGGTTTACATTACTTAGAAGATATACAGTAAAGAAGCTGAAGACATGACGCAGATTAGACATTCTGGGTTTGAATCTGTTTTAGGTGGTGAAGAATTGGAGAATAGCACATGTACGAAGCAATAAGTAGGACTTTGGAGCTCCAGGACATAAAAGACATTTAAAAGAGATGTATAAACTGTAAAAATAAAAAAAAATTAAACAAGATAGCATAATTTATGTACACACAGAAAAGAAAAAGAGCGAATATTATAAGAGGTTATTATTAATATTATTAGGGTCAATATGCAAAAAGTTCATACCCATCTGTTTTATATCATGTGAAATAAATGTTGATGTTCTTAAAAGGTGCTTATAGCTGTTATTTTTTTCTTCGTCCACATCAGCTTGACTTCTGCTTTCCTGGTTTAGCTCTCTGATCTTTCTCTTTGTCCATTTATCTGACTAAACCTGTGGCTCTCAGGCTTTGACTTGTGACTCCTTCAAAGTTAACCATAGGGAAATTTTTCTTTCTCAGATAGTTTCAGTGGTTTTTAAAGATGTGGAGACATGAAAGTTTCCATTATTTTAAAAGAGAAAAAATAAGACAAAAGCCCGAGTGTATCATCTTAATTTAATGTAACAGATTTTTGACTCTTCAGATAGATCTTTGAAGACCCCGACCTCCACGTTGGGAACCAGGAACCAACAAGAACCTGCACTAAGCATGTAATGAAGGTAAACTCCAAATACAGGATAGACAGGATGTCTCCTCTCATACATGTAGCCTTTAGCCACAGGGCCATAGTTAACATAAATATAAAGTCTCATTCACAAAAATACTGCGTGCAACCACTACGCCTGCAGCCTGCACCCCCCACTGATCAAACAGCAAGCACACTAGAAAAATTAGACCATCTTACGAAGGGATCACACCAGCTGTGACACCCAACAACAGTTAGACCACACCCATCTTCATTTTGATCTCAACCTTACACCTGTTAAGGTGTGTGTATCTTTCATTATTATGATGTTATCACAGTAACAAAATCATATGACATATAACCACCTCACAGCCACCACTGTGGTAGCTCCAGCTAAAGCAGTGTTTCAAGGACCATATGTTACAATGATGACACACACACACACACACACACACACACAGACTCACAAGGTGAAAACAATAGTAGCCCCACTGTCTCTGCAGGTAACAAGATAATAATGATGATTAAGAATGTGTGCAATGGTTGAAAGTGATTAAAACATGCAGCGGTGAAGACCATGTGATGTGGCTGAGAGCTCTGGCAAGTAAGTGGATTTTGAGAAAAAAATATGCTGTAAAAAAATATTATTTTTGAAGTGGTATGTATGCATGCAAAGAAAATTCATTTCATATTTGATATTGATGGTATTAATATCAACTGTTCTACTCACTAGTCTTAATTAATAACCTGTGAGCTATGAGCTGTGGAATATTCTGGAGCCTAATATACCTGATTTTTTTTTCCGTATTAGCACAGGCAGTTCAGAAGCAGGCCTTCATCTCAATGCAACAAGTTGGCCACTCAGGTCAGCACAGTTCAGAGCATCGAGACTGAGTAGTTTAAAACAAGAACGGCTGTGGTACATTTATAGAGGTTTAGACCGGCTAAAAAGAGTGCCGGTGCCTTCAGGAATATACACCTTGCTGAGATACGAACGTGCCTTTTCAGCACTTTTTGAGTTGGATCATTTTTCTGTTTGTCGGAACACGTGGAGCTGAGAGGCCACAATGCCAAAGATCGTCGATGTTTACGAAGATGACTCACTCGCTTTACAACAAAAGTTCAGTGTGCTCCTCCTAGCGGTGCTTTTTACTCACCTTTTTAATGATAGTCTTCTTCATATTTTTCTTTACATCATATCAAGTGTTCCATCAAGGTCAAGAATACTGAATACGACAGAAAAACAAGCATATCTTTTGATTTAGCTAAATGGGCTGAACTTGACCACAATTAGAAGAAGCGCTAACTTTAGCATAAATTGAACCATGTATAGATGTTTACATTCGTCTGCATGTCGTATAGCTACAAACTAGCCTACAATTTGACGTCAGAATTGGGTTTTTTTGTTGATCGGTGTCAAAAGTCTTGAATTAAGGAGTAAACTATACGTAGTAATAGAATTAATACGTGTGTAGGCAAAGCTGTTTTCTCTCTTGTCAACATCAAAATTATTGCTGTGAACGCATATTCAAGTACTGAGTGAGATATCATTCTGAATAGACTATCTTTGGCCATGCGGGGCCCCGACGTCATTCAAACCCCCTGCTGTGTTTTACGCTTGAAGCGGAGAGTGTGAGTGGAGGAAAAAGGGCAGCTTGAGGGCAACTTTTCGAGTGGAACATCACTAAAATAGCTTTCTGTGCCGTTTGGAAATGGCCCAAATAACGACCGAAGAGGCCGAACAAGATTCTCAGCCGACGTCGGATCAAAACGGCACCGGTGAAACAGCAGAAACCGGCACAGAGGAACAGGCCGTGCCGGACCCCAAACAGGAACCGGGCGACAACAACGAGAGCAGAGCAGGAATGGACGTGAACAGTGGTCGTGGTGCGTCGGAGGAGCACGGGGACAACCCATCTCTTGTTCCCGACGCCGACAAAGAAACTGCTTCTCCGACCGAAAAAATAGACAACGATGAAGGGGAAGCCGGAGGTAAACTCTCTGAACCGGGGAAAAGTCCCGTTCAGGGGAGTTTGGCGAGTAGCATTGATTCCGCACAAGAGGGCTCCTGGGTGCTGAAACAAGAACAAAGAGAGGGGGAGAACGTGTCCTCCTCACTGCCTACCGACCGCACAAAGACCGCGGAGAAAGCCGAGCACGGCACCAAGAGACGGGCCAGCGTGGAGCTGACCTCGTCGGATGGAGAGCCGCTCAGTCGGATGGATTCAGAGGACAGGTCTGTTGAAGTAGTAAGCTGTATGAAGAGGCCTACTCTGATTTCCAGAATAACCAAGAGGTGGTGTTAGGTCACAACACGATGCCAAGTTTTTAAATGTTAGCGAAGGACTAATTGTTTTTTGTCAAATTACTTCGCCTCCGCGGGGCAGTTCTTTAACATATTTATATGATGTGCTTGTCTATAATTTAGTTCATAATAGGCCACCTGTTTTTAGAGCAGCGGCGTCTGCAATCACTGGTCAGCAGTTATCATTATATAATCTCCAGCTGTCATGTTTTTCTAAAATAAAAGTAACAGTGAAAGTAGAGGGCACATCAGCCTGGGTGGACGATAGTCATGGATGTTTGTCTATTAAATAACAACACATCTTTTCCCTTTAATACTGATGTAGACGATGCAGTACAACTAAACTGACTGTTGACTGGACAGATCTGTCTGTAAAGACTGAAGAGATGGCCCTATTGCTTTGTATTAACTCCTACACATGCTATAGGACAGTGGTTCCTAACCTTGTTGGCTGGTGACATCTTAAAACAAAGGAATGTTTATTTGTGAAAACTTGAATCCCTTTTAAGGGCTTAAAGAGGTTAAAATGATTAAGTAGTTGACAAGAAAAAAGTGAAAATTACAGAAAAGCCTGAGGAAAAAAATATAAGTTAATGGAGAAGATATATTTTGTATTCTTTCCCATCTTCTTACTTGTCTCCTGACTCCTATTGTTTATCATGAAACCTCTTGTGGTGGTCCCAACACTTGTGTGGAACCCCTGCTGTAGGACATAATTGAATGTCCATGCAAATGGCTGTGCTCAGTCAGAAACCTAAATGTTAAAACTTAATATTAAGGAACTGTCAAGATTATTCAATTTTGCATGCAGGTTTGTTACACGCACATCTTTTTGATCAGTGAATTGCAATTAAAAAAGAACACATCTGAGGAGGCGAATATGAAGAGAAATTGCAGTCAGTATTTGTAAGAAAGCAGATGTTTGCCACGTGAGTATGCTTTTAATGCAAACATAACACTTCCTGCAGCTGTTTCCTAGTAAAAGTCTGCCAGCAGTTTGAATTGATTATGGATATTTTACCAGGAAGCAGATGCAGACAGTGTGAGATATTGTCACTGGGGTCAGTACTTTATTATCAGGGTTTAGTTTAGATATTGCCACATCTCGACATGTGGAAATTTTTCAGCTCTCTTCTGGCAGGTCAGTTTTTAACTGGTGAGGTGAAGCTGTGGTGAACTGCAGGTACTTTTGTAACACACAAGGTGAACTGGGGTAGATGCCACATGGCATTTGATACAGAGCTGTGTTTCTCTACATAAGCGGCAACATGACTTGCAGTGGTGGAGATTAACAGAGAATTAATCAGCACACAGAAAATGACCCTAACAAACTAACAGTTTTTCCTCCAGTAACAAGGTTTTTTTTAATCTATCCTGTGTTCTCTGATATATACATATATCTATATCTATCTATCTATCTATATATATATATATATATATATATATATATATATATATATATGTATATATATATATATATGTGTATACATATATATATATATATATACATATATATATATATAATATAAAAAGCAGCTTGGAAGCAGAAGACTGCTGTTTTAGTTACTGGCAAGACAAGGAAATACAGTCCATTTTATGTGGTTTCACACCCATGAGTTTCAGTTTTAGCAGATGCTAAAACATCACATAGTGTTTTCTAATGTGACACAGGATTCTTCACCTCTGGAAAATGACCACAGCAGGAATGATTTTTACCTTTTGTTGCAACAATCACAAAGTAAACAGTAAGAACATTTTGTTCATGTTGCAATGTAATTGCCAGGAATGTGTACTAATGCAGTACTCATTGCACATGCACAAGAAAACATTTTTCACCATGTTCTGACATTTTATAGGCAAAAACGATTAAGAACACTAAATCATGAAAATACTGAAATAGTGGTCAAATTGATAAACAATAAAAATCATAAGTTGCAGCCCTGGGGGAGTGAATAGCACCCACACTGTGTCCAAGGACTACTGTCATTGAACTGAATGTGTAGGGTGGAGTTGTGTTGATAGACAGCGATCTCTGTGATTCACCATGTTCAGAGTGATCACAGATAGCCAATGCCTTTGCCAATGTCAAGATGATATTTATCTCATGTTCCCTTTAATCTATTAGATTATTATCATTATTATTATTATTAGCTGTAGTATTAAATTGATATTACATTTAATTTGCCTTGCCATAGTTTCACATCAGCATTCCCCTCATGACACTCCCACAAACACACACACACACATACATACTCTGTTCCCGTTTGTTGTGTGTAGGAGCACATTGATTGTACTGAGATGGAGCGGAGGAGAACGATAGAGACAGAACACATCACTTAGTTGGTTTTGTAGCCTGCTTGCTTTTCATGCCGTGGTTAAAAATAGAAGTTTCACCCCTAATTCCATTTTCCCCCTTTGTAGCAATCTACAGAGAGAAGGGAACCGGCAGTGAAGTGAAGGGACAGTGATTATTCTGAATGCTCTGATTAAATAAATAATGCTGTCTTCCTGACAGTTCAGTTTTGTGACAGTGGGATGTTGGTGGGGTTGTATTTTTTCATGCAGGGCTAAAGCAGGTCTAAACATGGCCTTACTGTGGCAAATGTAAATGTTAGAGAAAAAAAATCTGATATTTTCCTGACATGCAGGAGTAATGGTTTAATATCAAGGCATCAACAAACTATTGAATGTAATTCACATGTTTAGAATCTGTGCTGATTCTGATCCAGTGCTTTGGAACTGTACGTCTGTTATACATACTCTAATGAAGCCATTAGCTTAATCTGATCATTCAAATATAATGCATTCAGGGTGTGAACAAGGCTGGGGTTACTGATTGATATTTTTTTTCTGTTCCCCCACCCCCTCATTCTGAACCTTTGTGCATTTCTCAGTTCATTAGAAAGTGAACTTCCCTGACTTCTGGGACACATTGAAATGGTGTGAATCAGTCAGCATGGTTGTGATACTGTGAATTAAATCCTCAACTCTTGCCAGAACTCGTCTAACTACATAAACATCAGTCATGCCAACACGGTGGGAAATGACTAAACTGTCACCCTGTCTGTTGTGAAACCTATACGATACACACCTACACTGCTCCTCATCAGGTACACTATGAGTAACATACAGTGTTTGCACAGCAGAAGTGGATCACTGCTTCACTACTCATAGACCCATTTCCACTTTGACTACAGGAAATTTAACTAATTGTTCCATGGCATTCTCCAGCTCTGTGTCGATTAAATATTTTGCAGTGGTCCTTTATTTGTCCATCGGGCAAACATTGAAAAGACATGAATTGGTATTATCTAATTTAAAGCATCAGTAGCATTCACGCAGTTGCTGTGAAAATGTAAGAATAATAAGTTACTGAATGTTTCCAAAACTTGTCAATCTGGTTTGTGTTCAGCTTTGGAAATACCAAAGCTGAACCCATGACACGTGAAACTTCACTCACTGAGCCTGAATACTATGTTGCCACCCACTACAAGATTTTATACGTGAAAAAGAGAAGCCGATTTCCTTCTGAAGAAGACAAGCACACAGACCTAAAACTGAGCATTACCTCTGCTCCACCTTTGACATTTCTGTTTTTAGGGCAGCAGCTAATAATTATTTTCACTATTGATTAATCTGCCAGTTATTTTCCATTAACTGCTTAGTCTATAATGGAACAAAGTGAAAAATGATAATCACACCAAGGAGGCATTTTTATATTGCTTGTTTTGTCCAAGCAAGAGTCTAAAATGTGAAGAGATTCATTTTACAATCATATCAAACAAAGCTGAGCAGTAACCTCACATTGGAGAAGTTAAAACTGAGAAACGTTATTTTTACACTTAGGTCTGTATAGTGATGAGACATTTTGACTTGTCATAGCAGGAAAAGCGAGGTGTAACTAATAACATTAACAATGGTTCTGCTCCATTCAAGTGTCGCAGTCAGGCATGACTATCAGCCAGCATTCACATTACCAGGGGTCTGAGACATGCACGCCTAAATGGCCATGATTAATGTCAATAATCACGCCTATGCTTTTCCTGGTTTGACATGTTAAAACGTATGCTATGAGAATGGTCTGTTAGTGAGCGGAAAGGTGCAGTTTGTTGCCTTGAACAGAGACAGGATAGCTGTTATCCAGTTTCTTTTTGATTAAATGTTTGTATCAAACTCTCTCAGCAAAACAGTGGATAAGCCTAAATCCCAAAATGTCGAGCTCTTCCTTTGCTTTTTCTTACAGTGGCAACAGCTCAGAGCTTGCATGCTTCTGTGTCCTGTGGCTGAGTTGACGTGTTATTAGGGTATAGACAAGGAGAATCACATGGTCAGAAGGTGACACTGAAAGCTGTGTCTCTTTAGACATGCACATCAACATTTTGATGATATGGTAATATGACTGAGTGGTTGGATTTAGACTCTTTATTTCCCGGTCCCCGCTGGCTTACAGTACACATCCAGTCATAAATCTACAGTGTGTTCAACCACCCATGTGTTTAAATTCGTGTTTGACATTGCTCTCCCCCTCAGAGAATAGGAACCATACAGTGACTTTATTATTCTGAACCTGTCAGTGTGTTGAACTGAAGTCTCTCATTTATGAAAGTTTTCAGACCCTCTGCTGTGGCACTCCAGACTCTGGTCAGCTGCATCATCTTTGTTTTAATTATCCTTGAGATGTGTCCACAACTTGATTTAAGTCCACCTGTGGCAAAGTGAACTGATTACATGTAGTTCAGAAAGGAACACACCTGCATATATAAGGTCCCACAAGTCACACTGCATGAAGTCGTCAAAGACTACTGTACTCAGGCATGCACTCACTGTGGCTGATTACATGATAAATACACAGGCATTCCTAATACACTGCTCAGTGAGGGCTCTTCCTAAAGTTGGCCATCTGACCAAACTGAAGAACCAAGCAAGAAAGGCTTCGGTCAGAGAGGTGACCAAGAAGCCAGCGGTCACTCTAACAGGTTCAGAGGTCATCTGCAGAGACAGGAGAACCTGCTGGAAGGATGTCCCAGCAGCACTCCATCAATCAGGCCTTCATGGCAGAGAGGGTAGACAGAGGCCACTGTGAAATTAAAAGGCCTGAATACTTTTGTAAATGAGGAATTCAGTTTTTGATATTTATTAAATTTGCAAAAATGTGTTTTCACTTTGTTATTAATGGGTTATTGAGTTCTCGGGTGATGTGTAAAAACTGCTATTGACTGAATTAAATAAAATCTATAACACAACAAAGTGGACAAAAAGTGAAAGGATCTGAATACATTCTGAAGCTACTGTATCTCCAGTGAAGCATATTTTCTTTGATACTCATCCAGCCAAGTAGGAATAGAAGTCATGTTCCTCAGGTCATGATGTGAGGGCATGTAAAGAAGAATTTCACTGAACACTTGCAGTTTCATGACAACAGGCTAGAAAGAGACCCTTGAGAGATCCAGAGATTTGTAGATTTGTAAAGAAGCTGGGACTGAACTTGTTTTGATTTTGAGCATTTAAGTTCATTCTTGAACTCAGAACAAATCTTTAAACCTAAAGATGAAGACTGGGAGATGTTGGAAGAATTAAAGGTAGTACTTTACCTCTTGAACAGTGTTTTGTTTACTGTCAAAGTGGCTCATGCAGGAGAGAAACACAAACTCCATTAGGACAGATAAGACAGTCTGCTGCCTGCTTTAAGACCTAACTGCCTCTTAACTCTGAGTAATCCTGCTGTTGTGGCAGCTGTAACACTACACTGTACCCCACTGTTCCCACACAGAGCAGAGTGGCAGCTGGACACTGGTGGTGTGTGTGTGTGTGGGTGGTTGGGGTGTGGAGTGGGGAGTGAGTGATGTTGGTAAATGTGTGTGTGTTTCTAGAGGTGTTAGTACTCTTGTGGATGTGCCCAGCCCCCACAGAGAACCACAGTATGACAGTGACTTGATGGTCATCTGTTGTGTTCACACACAGCGCTGGGTTGCTGGCCACCCACTGCAGTTCAATGAAATCTGCTCACATCACATATCGATTCTAAAATGTTTGCTCATATTATTGCTACCAATTTTCAGATCAAACAAGACTTTCGTTTGTCAGTCAAGTCAGCTCAGACCTACCTGCCCACAGTGACTCATATGATTTCTTTAATATCACAATAATGCTGCCCAGTATGGAATAATGTTGTAACTGTGTACACCTGGTCTGAGATCAGTTGTGTAGTCTGAAAACTTCAACATGATTGTTGTGGATAGCTTTTATCGCAGCAGAGAGAGCCTTTTTCCAGGGAGTTTTATGTATGTATTTTTGCCAGATTATTTAGTTTTGTTCTATATATTCTCTGTGTGTGTGTGTGTGTGTGTGTGTGTGTGTGTGTGTGTGTGTGTGTGTGTGTGTGTGTGTGCGTGCGCTCCAGTATCGGCAGCACCCTGATGGACATGGAGAGCACTGCATCCAGCGGTCGCTCCACCCCGGCCATGCTCAACGGTCACAGCGGGGGGCGCCGTGTCCGGGAGCGGCTCGGCGCCAGTGGGGGGGAAGTCTCTGAGCCACATGTTGCTGGGACTACTGCCGCTGCTTTTCCCCAGCAGCCCCGACCTGGCTGAACGCATCAGAGCCACACATGTGGACGGACAGAGAGGAGGGGTCAGTGTCTCACTGTCAGCTTACAGTATGTGTGTGCTGCTCCCTAAGGTGTTTTAATGTAATTAGTTTTGTTTTAGAAAAGTGAAGGCACCACCATGTAAGCTCCTGTGACGTCAAATAACTGAAACAGAATTCTTTAAAAACAACAGTTAGAACATAATCACATCCAACCACAGAGTGCAGGGTGGACAGATGTTCAGTGAACATCTGATAGCCAGCTTTGACCAGTACTGTTTGGTGAGGACGTTGATTCTCAGGTTTTTCACAGATTCACTCTACTCCAGACTGAGTAATTGCACAGATATAACATATAATAAGACGTAAAAGTAAGTCCTTCCATTAGATGATCATGTAAATCACACATTTGTGTAGCTTGTCTGTCACATACTCCGACTCCTGGGAAGCTCTGGGAAGCTGTGATGTTCTCTGATAGCTTCCATTTAAAATCTAATGCTGTGAATAATATGTAATTGTCTAATCCTTGAATATTATACAGCCTTTCCGTCAAACAGAATATCCTGCAAAAATGCTGGAGGTTAAATGGAGGTTACTGTTGATGTGTTTGCTGTAGTCATCACATCTGCTTGACCAATCACAATCGACAGCACTGCCTCTTCCCCTGAAAGTACCCAGAACTTAAATTGCATCACCTCCTGATCGGTTCCCAAAGGTAGTTCCCATGAGTTGTTCCCAAAGTGAGTGGAAAAGTGGAAACAAAAGCAGAACAGGACACATTGTGTTCCATGTTCCTGCTGTGGAAAATGTCTGGAGAACTCCAGGCCACTGTGGGAGGTGGACCAAATGAAACTTGCGTGAACAATATGCACTGAGGTTTTTTTTAAGTTACAGAATTTCAACACAACTACTACTACAACCTGTTTATCTGTGCATTGACTATTTGTGTGTGTTTGCATGTGTATGCCACACAGGTGTTTGTGTGTCTGTGGAAGGGCTGTAAAGTGTACAACACACCTTCAACCAGTCAGAGCTGGCTGCAGAGACACATGCTGACCCACAGCGGGGACAAACCATTCAAGGTGACAACACACACACACACCCCCCTCAGCTACCAGCTGAGACTACATTTACATCACACTGGTCAAATCACTCACTCAATCACAGGAAAATATACACCTGATCTCACTGTCTAAATCATGTGTGTTTGTGCAGTGTGTGGTGGGGGGCTGCAATGCCACGTTTGCCTCTCAGGGGGGGCTGGCACGTCACGTCCCCACTCACTTCAGCTCACAGAGTTCATCCAAAGTGTCCAACCAGGGCAAAGTGAAGGAGGAGTCTCCGTCCAAAGCTGGTCTCAACAAGAGGAGGAAACTCAAGAACAAACACAGACGCTCGCTCCGTATGGACAACACACACACAATATATAATGCCATATATTCACACTTTTCCACACACACAAACTTCTTATTAGTCATATTGAAAATATATTCTTTCTATATTTCCAGCCCGACCTCACGACTTCTTCGATGCTCAGACCATGGATGCCATCCGTCATCGAGCCATCTGCCTCAACCTGGCAACACACATCGAGAGCCTGGGCAACGGACACAGCGTGGTCTTCCACAGCACAGTGAGCTCCCACACAGACTATGCACTCCATGAATTCTGTAAAACATATTACAATCGTATCATAGTATCCACCTGACCAAGGAGTCACTGTTGAAATAACTTTTGTTGTGATTCTGATAAATAAAACTGTCTTGAATTGACCGTTGGTTTTGTTGTTATAGGTTCGTAGTTGATTTGGAGCTGAACACTACATTTTGTGGAGGGATGAGAGCTGTTTGTTTGTTTGTTTGTTTTCTCAGGTGATAGCCAAGAGGACAGAGGACTCTGGGAAAGTAAAGGTTCTGTTGCACTGGACACCTGAAGACATGTAAGACCTGTTCTTCTCCACTCATCACTCTCTTCCTGTCTTCACCGCTCCTCCTGCTCTGCTTTCCTCAGCCTCATTTAGCAGTCAAACAAAATGATGGATCAGATTAGATTGATAGTAGATTAGTTTAACTGCTTTAAACATTACAGATATACAACTTAAAGCCTTTAAATTAGAGCTGTCTGGCTGTGTTGGGTTCGTTGCTCATTCTTAGCAACCATGCAATTCACAGCTGATGTTAAAATAAAGCCCATAATTCTCACTCAGTTCAACACCTGTTGCCATCATGCAACAGCAACACGATGCATGCTGCACCTGCAGTCTCTAATGCTGCAGATATACTGTGTGTAATTGAGGAACAACAGCCACAGTGTAGATTCTCTAATTATTGAACTCTTCAGATGAAGCGAACAAAGCCTTTCTAATCAAATACATTTAATACATAGTCAGTGATCATGAAAGTCTTGGAGACTACGTTCAGCATCATCTCTTCTTGAAAGCATATTTGAGATGCCTCATAATGTGCCCAGTTTCCCTCAGAAAGTGGACTAGAGCCTCCTCTCATCCCTGTTAAAGGCTTCAAGAGGATGACATGATGTGGTTGTTTTAATGAAAGCTCACCCCTGACTCCACATCAGCTGTTTTCATATCTTCTCCAGGGTGCCAACTAGGCTGGAGCTTGTTGAAACCCAGCTTTCCACTGTTGACACTGAAAAGAAAATCACATTCACAGTCAAGCAGTTCTAAATGTGTTCATGAAACTTGTCCCTGTGTGTCAGACTGCCAGATGTGTGGGTGAATGAGAGCGACAGATTGCAGCAGAAGACCAAGGTAGTTCATCTGTCAAAGCTGCCGACAGACACAGCTGTACTCCTCGACCCCAACATCTACAGGTGTGTGTGTGTGTGTGAGATCCAGTGTGGCTAAGAGAAAAACTCTGATAACAGCTCATTTTCAGCTCACTGAAGCAAGAGTTTGCGACATCGATAAATGATCTGACCTGTTTTCTCCCACAGGATGTTCTTCTAACACCTCCAGAGACACTCCATTGTCACTTCCTGCTAATCATATCGAGAAGGAGGCCATCTCCTCGTCCCTTCGTCTCCATCTCCACGTTCCTCTTCTCCCCCTCCTCCCTCTCCCAGAGGATGCTGGGAGTGTAGTGACTCGTCTGAGGCCTTCAGTGTTTGCTCATTAGGTGCTGAGTTTACCGAGGACGCGTAGAGCAAGATGTTGCTTGTTTTAGGTAACACAACTAGACTGATAACTAACTGACAGAGCTGTAACTGTAGACAGTTAGACATGTGTAGAGGGAAGCTGTCTTTGTAAATACTTGAGATTTGTAATATATTTTTATACTTTGAATTTTTTACTGTACTGTAGATAGATTTCCTTTTTCCACCAAACTTTTTTTTAAATAGATGTTTTAAAAACTGATAATATTGGTCATGTGCATATAGCTGGCATTGCTCTGGTTTGATGTCATTAAACTTCTCCAACCTCCACCTGGTCTCAAGTTTTCACCTGCCAACCACAATGTTTCCCACAGGACAAATAGGTATGTGTTGGTCTCCTGGGGACATCAATCAACAGTGATACAACATCTGTTTGCAAGTTTAGTAACAGAAATCATTTGCTAATACAAGTGATAGCAGATCATCCTAAGCATAATAATGCAAGTTATAACAATCACGTGGGCTACAGATAAAAGCTGTATGTGCAAGATAGATCTTCCAATGCTGAACTCCTAATAAACAGTTGAGTGACTTGTGATACCAAATAGCGGGTAGTTCAGTTCATTGTGGGGGAGTGATAATGTGTACAGATATTAGGAAGATGCTCAGAAACGGTTTAGTAAGTGAGTAAAGTGAGTAAAATTAAAATGAATACCGGTGAATAGCACACAGGTGATGTCCTGACTCCGCCCTCCCGCCACTAATAGAACAGCAGAGGGAGACAGGCTGCCGCTGTCCGACGGTTAGAGAAATACAGTGCGAAAAGAAAGAAAAAAGCATTAACCCCAATGTAAATGTTTCTTATTGAGAACCAAACACACGGGTGAAAAGCTGTATTGATATTGAAATTGTGAGAGGCCATTTGGAAAAAAATAAAGAAAGGAACGCTGACGTCATATGTAATGGCCGGAAGTTACAGACGGGACTGTGTCCGCAGAGGAGGATGGCTGGGCTGCTGAAGAAGGTACGAGTAAAGGTCATGTCTTTGTTTTAGTGATAGAAAGGAGCGCTGTAAAGGATGCAGCACATGCTACATTTATATTGTTTTCACTACGTTGTGCTTGTACCGTGGTGTATTAGCGAGGCTGACATAGGCAGAGTTTACAGAGTGAGTGAGACGCCGCGGCGCGTTGGCTAGCTGTTAGCTGTTTTGCTAACGTAGCTATGTCAGGTTAGCGGAAACACCGAGGAGCGAACTGCGGTCACCTCACTTCGTGGTACATTATGTCAATTAACCATGGTAGCTGTGGTGTTACTGAGATTATGAGTCTTCTAGAATACTGCGATAGAAATGCTCACACTGCTTTATGTTGAGCTGGCCTTCAGAGCTCAGCATCTACAGCCAACACATGAGATCAAGGTTTAGTGTTCACTCAGTGGTCACTTCTTAAGGGGACACAGTGAAATGTGATGCAGTCCAATGCAACAGCTCTGCCATAAATTTGACCTTTACAAAGATAATAACGTTCAGTTTTGAGCTTGCACTGTCAGAGGTATTCATCTTTGTTTGTCATTGAGGTTGTAGGCTGCAGCAACTACTTTACACCGAGAGGTGTTCCTAATGATTTGTCCATCCCATTTACAGACATGAGGGGACAAGAATATTAGGCTCACGTTTTCAATATAATGCAGCCCAGTACAACACAACCGCTGGCTACAACCTCGCTAATAAGGATATAGCTTAATTAGCACCAAACAGTTCTAACAAAAACAGGCCATTTTAAGTGAGACTGCGTGGCAGAACTGTTCTACTCAATTGCATTGAACTGGATAAGTGTACCAATAAAGTGGCTGGGGAGTGCAAATGGATGTTGAATAATTCATTTGCTTTGGTATTTATATCAATACGTTTCCAATGTTAGGTAACTGTCTTTTAACTTAATGGTGTCAGCCAAATTCCAATAATCAGATTATTCTCCGCTGTTTTTTCTTCTGGAATTACTTTTGTGGCAACAGAAGTTTTCTTTAGTGTAAACTTCCAGCTAAGTGTATTAGAAAACAAATAGACTCCTCTAAAATAAAGTGTTAGCAATAATGACATACCCAGACAACAGAAAAGATCTTACTGTCATTTTCTGCCCACAGCTGAAACTTAACTGGCGCTGTAGAAATTGGACAGCTGATGGTCATGACCTTCGCATTTCTCTGGTCACTACTGAGCTGTAGTTCAGTGCTGTGCTCCAGTCAGTCGTGACAGCTGAGCTTAGTAATACTGGTATTTTGCTTCCAGAGCTGCCTCTGGCTTCAGAGGAAATGTAATGAGTGAATCACGTGTAGGTGTTATGGAGTTTGTAATCAGCTGTTAGCGATGTGCTGTAGGAAGATGTTGGTGTAAAAATACACGGAAAGTCATTTGTTAAATTGAAAATGAAGTTGGTCGGTCGGAGGATGATGCATTATCATATGATGATGTTTTTCATGTCAAATATAGAGGAGGCGCTAACTTACCTGACAACATCAGTGACGGTTCCTTTACATTTACACACTGTGTGTCTGCTTTTGAATAGAGTTGCCAATATTTTTAAACAGAAATATTTTGGAGGGTTTATATTCTTAAATTGGACAAGGTATTGATTAATGGTTGTCCCATTCAGACTGTGAGCTTTTAAAATGATTTTTTTGTGTGTGTACAAAGCAGTTTTATGAAAGCTATGTGAGGTACTTAACAGAGCATCTCCAGCTCATTGATAGTTAAATCTTTTTTGTCAGTGCCATGTTGTTTTAAGGATGTCTGAGTATCTAAGTACATTCACAGTTTCCCACAGAATGAAGTTGGGAGTTGGAGTGAAAAGGTGAGTAGGAGCTGAAGTGACTCAGACTTAACAAGTGTCTCCCCTGCTGCTCTTTTCCAGACGACCGGCCTGGTCGGCCTGGCAGTGTCCCACAATCCACATGAGGTGAGCAGCTGACTCTGTACCCACCACACAGCTCCCCCTCCATGTCCTTTTTTTTTTGGCTTTGTGAAGACTCCGTGGTTAACACATAGTATTATTAAAACCATAAAATCATATGCAGCATCACAGTGTTCCAGCTTTCAGTGGGTAACACCCTGACAGATTCACTGACCCTTTTTCCATTCACTAACTCACCCACTCTGCCCTTCCTCTCAGCGCCTGAGAATTCTCTACTCAAAGATCCTGGCATCTCTGCAGACGATGCCACAGGACGCTGCCTACAGGAAGTACACAGAGCAGCTGGTCAGCGAGCGGTTCAACCACGTCAAAACGGTCAGTGACAGGCTGTCCTGAGTGAGAATGTACTCTGTGTGAGGTGTGAATATTGAAGATGGAGGAGTTTAGATATGATAAAATGAAAATATGTCTGTCTTCACAGGAGCCTGATGTTGAAAAGCTGGAGCAGAAAATAAACTGTGGTCAGATTGAAGAAGTCATTTTCCAGGTGGGTCATTGTTCTGTTCATTTCTTGTGGCACTGTCAGCTCTCCTGTTAGTCCTTCATTAGGCTGTAATGTTGAACTGAGTGTGTTCCAGGGTGAGTAGGCGAGAGACTAGACTTTATTTTCTCTTCCTGTCATCTTATGTTGTTCTCATTTATTTAGAGTACTTGATTCTTGTAACTGGACTCTGGGTCAGTATCACAAGCTTGAGAAATAGTAACCCCCCAAACTGAGTGTGTGTTATTTTATAATGCAGTTTGCACATGTTACAGCTCAGAGCTACAGTTCAGCTCTCTGTGTAGAGTTCAGTCCTTGTACAGCATGAGGAGGCTGCCTCGTGACACAACTGATCATAATCTTCAAGAGTTAGTGTAGTGTTGTACTCTGCCACCATAAGTGCACTTTAGGGTCCAAGTGACATAATCTTTGTTGGTTTCTTTATTGCTTTAATGTCTCATCCCACATGTAGTTGTGATTAAAGGCAGACAGTGTTATAGATCTCCCAGCAGCCTCCTCTCCAGCTCTGCTGCTGCTCTGTAGTCTTTACACATCCTTCTTCCCCTGTATGACCTCACCTTGTTAAGCACAAGGGACCATGTTTCATTCTGACTTATCCACTGTATATGTGGGTGTCTTTATTCAACTGAGGAGAAGATGATTGATGTGGTTTTTTTTGCAAATTGATATTTTTTAGTGTCAGTTACCAAAATTTGTTCTTTATGGCTTTGTAATGTTCATTTCGAGGGACATGCTGAGCGACAGCCATGAGCAGACAGGCAACCAGCGTGTGGAGAAGTAGCTCAGTGTGTCACTCCTCCTAAAACCACAAAGCGTAGTTTTTCCATTTGCTTGTTAGTGGATTAAACGAATATGATACACGTCAGTGTCGGTCGGTATACTCTGAACTGTTTGTTTCACCCAGAATCACTCATCGTGTTTCACTCTCAACAACAAAGTGAATAAGTGTGTTTCCCCAAATGTCCAACTATTCCTTTAAAGCAGGACATCTGACTTGGCAGTTGGACATGTGGGGAAACACACTTATTCACTTTGTTGTTGAGAGTGAAACACGATGAGTGATTCTGGGTGAAACAAACAGTTCAGAGTATACCGACCGACACTGACGTGTATCATATTCGTTTAATCCACTAACAAGCAAATGGAAAAACTACGCTTTGTGGTTTTAGGAGGAGTGACACACTGAGCTACTTCTCCACACGCTGGTTGCCTGTCTGCTCATGGCTGTCGCTCAGCATGTCCCTCGAAATGAACATTACAAAGCCATAAAGAACAAATTTTGGTAACTGACACTAAAAAATATCAATTTGCAAAAAAAACCACATCAATCATCTTCTCCTCAGTTGAATAAAGACACCCACATATACAGTGGATAAGTCAGAATGAAACATGGTCCCTTGTGCTTAACAAGGTGAGGTCATACAGGGGAAGAAGGATGTGTAAAGACTACAGAGCAGCAGCAGAGCTGGAGAGGAGGCTGCTGGGAGATCTATAACACTGTCTGCCTTTAATCACAACTACATGTGGGATGAGACATTAAAGCAATAAAGAAACCAACAAAGATTATGTCACTTGGACCCTAAAGTGCACTTATGGTGGCAGAGTACAACACTACACTAACTCTTGAAGATTATGATCAGTTGTGTCACGAGGCAGCCTCCTCATGCTGTACAAGGACTGAACTCTACACAGAGAGCTGAACTGTAGCTCTGAGCTGTAACATGTGCAAACTGCATTATAAAATAACACACACTCAGTTTGGGGGGTTACTATTTCTCAAGCTTGTGATACTGACCCAGAGTCCAGTTACAAGAATCAAGTACTCTAAATAAATGAGAACAACATAAGATGACAGGAAGAGAAAATAAAGTCTAGTCTCTCGCCTACTCACCCTGGAACACACTCAGTTCAACATTACAGCCTAATGAAGGACTAACAGGAGAGCTGACAGTGCCACAAGAAATGAACAGAACAATGACCCACCTGGAAAATGACTTCTTCAATCTGACCACAGTTTATTTTCTGCTCCAGCTTTTCAACATCAGGCTCCTGTGAAGACAGACATATTTTCATTTTATCATATCTAAACTCCTCCATCTTCAATATTCACACCTCACACAGAGTACATTCTCACTCAGGACAGCCTGTCACTGACCGTTTTGACGTGGTTGAACCGCTCGCTGACCAGCTGCTCTGTGTACTTCCTGTAGGCAGCGTCCTGTGGCATCGTCTGCAGAGATGCCAGGATCTTTGAGTAGAGAATTCTCAGGCGCTGAGAGGAAGGGCAGAGTGGGTGAGTTAGTGAATGGAAAAAGGGTCAGTGAATCTGTCAGGGTGTTACCCACTGAAAGCTGGAACACTGTGATGCTGCATATGATTTTATGGTTTTAATAATACTATGTGTTAACCACGGAGTCTTCACAAAGCCAAAAAAAAAAGGACATGGAGGGGGAGCTGTGTGGTGGGTACAGAGTCAGCTGCTCACCTCATGTGGATTGTGGGACACTGCCAGGCCGACCAGGCCGGTCGTCTGGAAAAGAGCAGCAGGGGAGACACTTGTTAAGTCTGAGTCACTTCAGCTCCTACTCACCTTTTCACTCCAACTCCCAACTTCATTCTGTGGGAAACTGTGAATGTACTTAGATACTCAGACATCCTTAAAACAACATGGCACTGACAAAAAAGATTTAACTATCAATGAGCTGGAGATGCTCTGTTAAGTACCTCACATAGCTTTCATAAAACTGCTTTGTACACACACAAAAAAATCATTTTAAAAGCTCACAGTCTGAATGGGACAACCATTAATCAATACCTTGTCCAATTTAAGAATATAAACCCTCCAAAATATTTCTGTTTAAAAATATTGGCAACTCTATTCAAAAGCAGACACACAGTGTGTAAATGTAAAGGAACCGTCACTGATGTTGTCAGGTAAGTTAGCGCCTCCTCTATATTTGACATGAAAAACATCATCATATGATAATGCATCATCCTCCGACCGACCAACTTCATTTTCAATTTAACAAATGACTTTCCGTGTATTTTTACACCAACATCTTCCTACAGCACATCGCTAACAGCTGATTACAAACTCCATAACACCTACACGTGATTCACTCATTACATTTCCTCTGAAGCCAGAGGCAGCTCTGGAAGCAAAATACCAGTATTACTAAGCTCAGCTGTCACGACTGACTGGAGCACAGCACTGAACTACAGCTCAGTAGTGACCAGAGAAATGCGAAGGTCATGACCATCAGCTGTCCAATTTCTACAGCGCCAGTTAAGTTTCAGCTGTGGGCAGAAAATGACAGTAAGATCTTTTCTGTTGTCTGGGTATGTCATTATTGCTAACACTTTATTTTAGAGGTCTGTTGTTTTCTAATACATAGCTGGAAGTTTACTAAGAAAACTACT
>BRZM01003502.1:0-42390 GCA_033238685.1 Lates japonicus
ACACACACAAAGTTTGGTGAAATGTAATATTTGCTCTAGTGCACCTCTACCTAGAATTTTAGCAATTAACTATTAAAGCAAGTCACTAAAACTTGAATGAAAAATTGTTGATTCTTGATGAACTTCCTACATCCTTTAGCTTTGTGTGTAAATTTTGTTTTGTTTTTTTAAAGGACTATTATAGTGTGTAAAAATATCTTTAGAACATTGTATTACGATATGTTTATGCCATATACACAGGATACGTGACTGATGTGAGACTATTGGAATCTTAGCACTGACACAAAATTGAGTTTACAGTTATGTAGTGTCATGAAAATGTAGAAAAATAGATTATTTTACACTAAGAATTACCAGTAATTTCAAAAATTGCATCTGTGTTAGGATGAAATGTTATTTCAGACTCCCTTAAAATAGTAGTGATCAGACTCTTCCTGCCATTTCAGAACATTTAGCTGTCAGAAGGGTTTCTGATGTGTTGCCTATATTTAAGTTATTGTCACTAATATATATTAAATCCCGCAGCAAGAGAAAAATTATATCATCGCAGAGGTTTCCATATGTATTATATAGATGTGACTTGTTCCACAGGGGGAAACAAAGTTTCACACAGTGAGATTTTTACATGTATCAAGCTTAGGTTTACTTAATTACAACCTCCAGGCAACGCAGGAACCCTTTTTTAAATTCTGTGAATGTTAATATGCTAAATAATGCAGATCTCCGACTCTTCAAGCATGAGACACACATCTGGCGGCTTACCATTTAAATTACAGCAAAATAAAAAAAAAAGAAAAGAGTGAGACAGATAGAGAGAAAAAAGAAAAAGAGGGTGAGGATGAAAAAATACTTCAAAAGTAATTTTCCAAAGCAGAGAAGAATGGGAAAATGTATTACAACCAAATTTAATTTCTTTTTCGCTTTTTCATCATTTCTAATTGCATACATTAGAGTGTTGAGGCTGGGAAGGTTCAGCTCTGAGACTGTGGGAGACAGAGATGACTGTGCAGTGGGAGCTCCATAAGTTCTCTCTGTACAAAGTAAAATCAGCCTTTGTTGCTTTTGCAAGTCTCCAGATAGTACACCAAAACATCTTCACTACCTGCCTCAGAGTAGAAAAACAAGACAAAAGCAGCACTTGCAGTGTGAAATTCAAAGAGTATTTGATTTGATTTCTTTGTACACTGCAAACAGATTTTTTAATAGTTATTCTGCTTGAATTGCTATCTCTTCTATTTTAAGTGTCATTACAAACCTGGACTTTTCAGTAATTTGTAGCTCAATTTTGAATTAATTTTGCATAACAAAATGTTAACTGTTTTAAATTTTATTATGGAGAATTAAATTATTTTTAGATTGCAGCATGTCAATTTATTCCCATTATTACTTTTTTGGATAATTTATCAGAAATTTTACCTACTGCACACTAGTAATCATTTGGATTTTGTAATATTAATTTTACTTAACCACCCCTGATTGTCACTATGATTGCTAGGTGTGGTTTAAACGAAAACAGACACAAACCTTTCTCTGTTTTTCACACTCACTGCACATCACTTCTCTTTTTTGGGATGCAGGGAAGAATTCCTCCTCAGGAGCCATTTCTGGAAATACAGGAGAGAAGGGTGATCCGTGCCGGGTGAAAGCAGAGGGTGGGATTCACTACAAGGTAAAACTGTGATTTAAGAGGATGTGTTCCCACCCTTGAAATGACGCTATCCCCTTGACTTCCCTTCCCGCCCCTCTCTACACCCCTACATACACCTCCCTGGCTTATTATCTAAGATTTGTCAAAATACATTTCACACTAACAGGTATTTTTCAGCCTTCAAAGCCAGTTTTGATCTGCTTGTCAAACCAAAGCAGCTCAAATGAAATCAGCAATGCCAGCAGGCCTCCCTTTTTTTTCTCCAAGTCACTCTAAACACGCCTCTTCCTGTGCTACAGAGGACTTAAGCTAAATTAATCAAAGCCTGCATGATACCTGCCATACTTTGAAGTGGTAATTGCAAAATTACTCTGTGTGCTGATCTGGCATTGCTGCCTCCCGGTCCGCCCCTGCCATTGTGCCTCCACTGCGGCCTTTTGTTGTTGTGATGTTATTGTTGAGGTAGTTAGAAGCCTATGAACAACATCAAGTCTCTGTCTCTCTCTCTCTCTCACACACACACATACATATCCTCCCCTCCTTCCTCCCTCCTCTGTCCCTCCAAGTCTTTATTCTTACTAACCTCCTTCTGCTGATGTACAAGAGGCTCTTCAGACCACCATTAATCAGCGATGACCTGTTAAATAAATGAGTTTGTTGATATGAGGTTTTATTTCTTTGCAGCCTCTGTAGACCGTGTTTTTTTTTCTTCTCCTCTTGGCCCTATCTTTAAAACCTTGCTAACTCTGTCAAATGTCGTGGTGTGGAACCCAGTTGTCTAATGATTAAGTGGAGTGATCTCCAACCTGCCCCAGCCTGGGAGTGCTAGGGATCAGATTTCAACCCTTCAACCTGCAGTGCAGGGCTAATTAAAATGAATTTTCTCCAGGCGACCACTTTGCCCACAGGGCAGGAATCCAGCTATATACAGAATCTCCTCTTAAGGTATTGCATTAAATTTATTGTGGGGAGACACCGGAGAACATTGCGGTTTATATATCTCAGGCATTTTTTTTTTCTCTCTCTCTCTGCTTTCTTTCCCTCTCCTTTCCACCTTTTTATTGTGATCATCACTCTGGAATCCAAGCTTGCTTTGGCAAAGATTGCCCTATGAAAACGGATGGAGCCTTTATGGAGCCCTGCCCATTTACTACTTCTTGGGCCTAGTTTATCTCAGTGGGAGAGGGAGAGAGAAGGAGAGAGAGATGGAGGAGAGGAAAAGATGAAAAAAAAAATGAAATGGAGAGAGGTAGAGTGAGACAGGCGCGGAAGAAAGAGATAGGTTGCTTATTCCAACTGTGGATCTCATTAACATACATCAGTGAGTATTTCACAACTTCAAGCAGAAAGGCACTAAGCCCACCCAAGGGCAACACAGGCAGGACTGACAGGGCCAGGGAAAGCAAGCCGTTAACATGTTGGCGGCTTAACAAATAATATCTGCTCCCAAGTACCTTGGTGAAATATTTAAAACCCCACTTCCTAACTCCATTTGACTGTGTTTATAACGATGACAGTAAACGACTTGTGTGGAAAAAAACAGTGCCAGCTGCTCAAATATCACATATTTAACACCACCGTCACTGTACACACATTCCCCAAATGAACTCAGCTTGAATGATGGCGTGCTGTATGCGATTTTGCCGTCATTCTTGTCTCGTGTCAGTTGAGGCGCAGTTGAGATATAGGAGAGGCTCCAAAGTGCCACGCACACTGTCACTGTCACCGTGTGCATCCCCCAAGATAAATTCAGAGGCCTGTTTCCTGCTTTGATTACAAATGACATCCGCATGTGTTCTCCCCGATTTCTGCTCCTCACAGAAGAAGCCAATCAAGAAGACAAATAGCTGCGGCCCCAGCATGAGCAGCAGCAGCGCACCGCCTCGGCAGGCAGACAAACAGAAGATGCAGCCTTCAATGGAGAACCTCTCCACGGAGGAGATGGAGGAGTATACATTCTCCCTACAGTAAGTCTCACCACTCATTATCCTGCCTCAGCCTTGCAAAATTCAAACGTGAAAAAAAAGAAGAAAAAAACATGGGTGACAACTGGTTACTGTGCCTCACAGACAGTGATGCGCATGCCATCAATCAGACAGACACTGACAACAAAATGTGCCTAGAACATGTTCTGTACAGATAAAGATAGTAGTCACATGTCTTTCAAGGGAAATCCTAACAAAAAAAGAGTTTGCACCTGCTGTAGATTTAATCTTATCTTAGTGTTAATTTGTTAACATAAAAAAGTCACAAGCAAAGTAATTTCCAGAGCCTTGTTGCTTAATCTTGCTTGGAAAAAAGTTACACGAGCTTATATTTTATATTTTATACTTAAAAAGTCACTCTCCCCTTTTGGTCACATGAGCTCCATTTGAATTAGCATGGACTCAAATGTAAAAAATCACATAAAAAACTGTGAATTCTAAGTAAAAATTTAACAGTTAAAGAAAATAATCAGTCTTACTCAAACTAATTTAGTTTGTAACAATATTGCATATGATGCCAAACCAAACATTGCTCAACCTCTACCCATTATGTCACCATGTTTCCTACTACTCTGCACAACAAAATGCAACAAAGGAGGCTTGTTAAAAAAAAAAAAAAAAAACAAAAACAACTTCTTCATCATGGCTTACAGCATTTGATTTTAATGAGAAAACTGGGATGTATGAAATATAAACAAAGGAGGAAGCAGAATTCCAAACACCTTGGCCAAATTTGTTAAAAGCAACAAGGTGCAGCACTGCCCATGGAGCATCAAAATAGGCTAAAAGCAAAATTGCTTATTTCAACAAAAAAGTCACAGGTATTTGTTTTTATTTGAACGTCAACTAAATTAAGGGGAGGGGACTGCCACACACACTACTACACTTGGGGGGGGGGGGGGGGGGGGGGAGAGACAGAGAGAGACAGAAAGAGAGCTCTCCCTGGAGACTTACAAGAACCCATGTTTCCTCATTTCTGGGAGTTGGTAATTTATAGCTGCTGGTCACATATTAAACAAGATCAGAGACTACTCCCTGACATCTTCTGAACATACTTGGGGAATTCAAATGATTACCAGCGTATCCTGCCAATAAATGACGACACAGAGACTATCTTGAGGGAAAGTGAATACAAAACGAACACAGAACCCATGTAGGCTGCACACAAAGGGACACAATTAAATGGTTTTCACGATTATTCATAGTGCCGCTTTTTACCTCTGAGCAGTCGCCGGGTTCTGTGAGATGAGACATTTCTGTCAGTTATAGGTAAGGATTGTATTGAGTTGGAGCTCTGGCTGTTCCCTGATGCCCTGTGAAGGTGCTGCTGCTATTGATTTCATCTTTGCAAGCACACACATTACAGTATCTCTGAGCTTTTTTCCCCCCTTCACCTAATCAGAAAAAATCACAACAAAGATGCAGTGCCAGTTTTGGCTTTCACAATTAGGTAAAAGACACAGTCTCAGCGTCATATCCTCACCTGTCTCTCCCACTATGCTGTTTGACTTATTCTGGGCTTCTCTGCATCACCTGAGGACTGAGTGAGATGCAGACAAAAGGGATCGTTTACACATTTTTTTAAATTTTATTTGCTGTAATGATGTCATCTCCATCTCTTCTGGCATTTTGTTCAGTTCTGTTTGTATCTGTCAGTGTGTGTGTGTGTGTCTGTTTATATGCATCTGTTCATGTGTGTGGGAGTTTGTTTGTGTTTACGTGTACATCATGTCTCAGCTGTGCACTGTGTACAGTATGTGTGCGTACGTGTGTCTCTGTATACATGTACTTTCTGTGGGATGACTATTCATACTGCAGTGATTGGGGGATATTACTGCCATCTATTGAGCCACAAGAGATGGAGCTCATTGAGATTTTTATAGGGTGTTCCGACACAAATGTGCAAATCAGATGCTCATGCATTATTAAGCAAACACTTAGAAACAGTAAGATTCAGTGAGATTCAGTTAGGACAGTTGGAGAATCACACAAATGCTGTACACAATGCATTCATTTTCAGCACCTCGCAGTCAAGAGCACTTTATTCACTAAATAAAATAAATTCACAGGATTGTATGGAAAAGAAGTAGGGTAGTGTCTTCACCACATTCTGTTCTCATACTTCTAAGAAGAATACATGTCAATCTACATACATTATATACTTGTAATATTTACATTGCAGGCCGTGGCAGCAGGTGTGACCTCCAAGTGTATGACAACTTTTTGTTAAAGCAGTTTATATGAAAACAAATCACAATGAATAGTGATGTATGCATCATCAACACCCTCTATTTTTCAAAAACAAAAGATGATCACCTCATTTATTAAAACCAGAAGAAACTTTAAAAGCACTGTCCTGAAATCTGTATTATACAGGATGTTATATTATTCATAAATAATATTTGATATTCAAAGTTTATTTTATTTTATTATGATAGGATCATCTCCTGTCTGCTTTCTTTGAGTTAGTGATTTGATTATGTTGTTTGTTTTGTATAATTTTCCCTTCATTTAAAGTTCTTGGTAGATAACCTCAAAAGAACATTCACCCCCCCTATACAGAAAGAACAAAGTATATGGTGTCATAATAACTGTAAACCATAAATTACAATTTCAAAGACAACACAACGCACCTTTTACTGCAAGTATTGACAACTGCGAGTCAATTCTGGGCAAATGAAAAAGACTATGAAAAAAGGCCAGGAATGATTCTTCTTCTTCTTCTTTTCTCTCTTTTTTTTGTAGAGTTCTTGTGCTGCTGCCGTCTGTTTGAACATGCATGAAAGACTCTTGCCGACCTTCCAGCTTATTTGATGTCTGTGTAATCTTAACCACCTTTTTTCTCACAGAATAGCACTGAGCAAAATCAAAGCACCTGATTCAATACGGCTGTTGTAATTCGATAGGGCCAATTTAATGCTTTCGGATGGTGTGGCAACAACTTCTAGCAAAGGTAAACATACTCAGACTGAATTAATTTTACACTAAAGAGGGTACTTTAGCCGTGCTTTACACTAAGCACAGTGATAAGTTACTGCTGCTAACTTTCATTTTAAGCTTTCCAAGCCTCATCATATGTCACATTTAAGGAAAAAACATCACCTACAGCCCCGAAAATATTGAAGAATTATCTTGTGTTGTTTTTAGGAAAACAACTCATCCTATGTGCTGTGCCACATACTGTTTTTGATTTACATCCATCCATGATTACTGTCAATTAGCTTTAGCATTGTGTCTCATCAATGTCACCCAAGCATGTTTTATCTACTCTGGTTTTGAAGAGAGAAACCTGTTTTAATCAAAGTCATTCTCACATAGCAATTAGATCTAATTAGTCCAATTATCAAGATTCTAATTACATTGAAATATACCCCCTAAATCTCATATCAATTATAGTATGTGTGACTTGTCCTGATCAGGAGACATGAAGAGAGTGAGAGAGACAGAGTAAAGACAAAGCTGTGTATGAGGTAGAGTAGAAGAGCATACTCATCCTCCGGAGGCCAAATGACTGCAGAACTGACTCCATCTGTCCCTAAAGCTTTTACTCCAAAAGACTGTGTGGCCATTTGGGGATAAATGTCACTTAACCTTTATTCGTTTGTTTCATATTCAGAACTATTTTGTTACTGATTATGATGTTATGATTAGTTACATCCTAGTTTTCTGTTTCAATTAGATGAGGGAGGAGTCTAAATAAATACAGTTTCAGCATTCAGTTTCAGAGCAAGTCATCAACACTATTCTTTATGACTATTAAGTCTGGATTAAAGCTGTAGTGGTGGAAATAATTATCACCTGTATTGAAATCAGGCCCAGCCTTTGGTAGCACATTCACTCACATGCCAACGTGTGGCAAGCAGTGTAAACAAACAAGCACAGACCTGCACAGTTTGTTACTATAGTGGTGCAGTATGGCAATGTAGGTGCACTGGCAAAACACACACGCACACACACATGCACAGCCTGTTCTTGCTGTGGAGTCAGAAGGAACACACTGACCTAATTTCCCCCAGTTAGCTCGCCTCGTTGGGGACCAACGTTCCTCTGCACCCGTTTCCCCCAACCAAGCCTATCAGAGCACTCACTCACTGTGTGTCTCTATCTCTGTGTCTTTCTGTGCCCTCCATCTGTTTCAGTATGTATACACGCTCAGGATTAGTGGTAAAATGTACAGTTATGCTGCTGCTCCTTTGCACTGGTCTAGGGGGCTAATTGCAGAAGATCATGTACATAAAGCATTGATACCATGCACCCTGCAGTGTCATTCCTTTGCTTAAAAGAACCATTAACTATCATGGACAGAAAGAGAGCTTGGCCTGCAGAAAAAGACACATAGAGAGAGAAAACCACCTGAAATAACAGCTAGTTCCAGGCTGTCAATCCCCTGCATACTGCGGCTCCGAATCACAACTCAGTGCAAGGGTCAATCAATTCTGATGTAATGCTGGTAGGAGAGGTGGGTGGAGATGGCAGTGCTGGTCACCCCTGGGTCTCTAGTGCTTTCCAGGGCTCTTTCCTGTTCTGAGGGAGCAGGAATGTGTCTGCGTGTGTGCATGTGCGAGTGCATGCATGTGTGAAAGAGAGGCCCCTGGCTACTGCAACCGAGTGCACATGTTAGGGTTTTGTGCCAGACGCGCCCTGGGTCATTTCGGATCTCGCAGACACACACACATACACAATCAGCGTGTTAGCACCTTGTAAATCAGGCTGTCAGCTCCCTGACAGGCTACCGTTGCAATATGACTAGTTAATCTGCTGTGATGTGGATGTCAGTCAGAGCTGGCTGCGGTCTCATTGGTGGTCTGGGTCAAATGAATGTGTTTCCCACCCTTATGTATTCTAAAAGGGGATGGGGGGTGGGGGGTTCATATAAACGACAGGAACTACAATATGTGTGTGAGGCGTATGAGTGATTATGTGTGATTTGTGCATGAGAGATTGTGTGTGTGTTTATGTGTGTGTGTGTGTGTGTGTGTGAGAGAGAGAGCAAAGCCAGAGGTAAAGCTTGCCTCACACTCTTCTTTTTTCATCTGTAATCACTCTGACATAAACATCTAAAAAAAGATGGCAAAAGTCAACAAACAACTCCCCAAGAATTTAAAAGTGGATTTACAGATACATATTAGCTAATGCATAATAGTACAAACATTCGCTAATGCACTGTGACCTGTGCAAATAAATATGAACTATTAGGAAAACATCACTGACAGACAGCTCTAATAATATAACTGTCGAGTTGGAGATGTCGATGTAATCAGGGTGATGTGATGTAAGCACTGTACTTGAGGCCTGTGATGTCACTGCACACATGCACACACACACACACACACATAAGTATATCTTCAGTTTTATTTTAACAAAATCACATTTATGTGTGTAAACCTTAATCATGACCATTCACAACATTAACATATTTATTATTGTTATCGTGACAGTCTACTACTCCTGTGCTCTATGGGTTGTATCGAGGGACAAGTGTCTTATGGTCATTATGGGTGACATCAAATATGGTTATTTATGGTGTTTCCAAACCTCATCAAATGCAGTTGTTTCTATTTTGCATCGAGTTTGATCGTTGACAAATACACTGCTGTCTGAACATTTGAGCAAAACGGAAAACAAGTGTTACAACAACATTTATCAGAGAACACAAAAGATTCCAAGTATACTTAGGATACTTTAGTACCTTTCACAAAAAAAAAAGCCAAAAGTGAACAGTGTGGTTTTGAAAGAAAGAAGTCTGTACATCGTGAAACAACAGTTTCAAGAAGGCCATTTCATTCTGTATTGACAGTAGTAGAAAAAGAAGGTTCAGAGCTACCGGGTGCCGATGTGCTCGGTGACTTTTGGATAAATATTTCAGGTCAAGCTTTTTTAGTACTTTCTTTTCTCTTGTCATCACTCTTAATTGCTCTCACATACACACATACATATATGGTTAGTCTCTCTGGCTCATTATTCCCCTCTCCTGCCTCCCTCTGTTAATTGGTCTTTATCTCACTTTCTCTCTAATTTTCTCCATCTTTTCTCTCTCATTCTCTCTGTGTCTCTGCGCTACTCTGGTGACAATGTCACCAGTTATATGAGAACAGGTCAGAGAAAGTGAAATCGTTCTCTTGTTTTAACTCTCTTGGGCCGTACTCAGCTCACATGCTCCTCCTGTCATCACCAAATTGATGAATGGATAATTTCATGGGGTATCAATGTTGTCTACGATAATCGATGGGTATTACAAATTTACTTGCACTATGTTGTGTATTTTCTCAATGTAGAAAAAAAGTTTAGAAAAAAACAATAACCTGTTCTCTATTGTTAAGAGCCTGGTGGTAGTTATCAGTAGCTGTTTGTATATGGGTGCCTGGGAGATCCTGTGTTGCTGATCCCAGGTGCATCTTGCATTGAAATGTTTCACCCTAGTTTATGGTGCACAAGGACCTGCCATTTCATGTTTTGTCCCCTCTTGTGCTAAGTCAGGCGCTCATAAAGCACCACATGTTCACGACGGTGGCTTGGCTACCTCATGTATGCATCTAAACTATTCCAAGGTGTGTGAGGCTAAAACACATTTTGCAGAGAGGTTGTTTGGCCAGTGCAAAGCTGGACTTGGCTCATCAAATTAGTGTTCTTGAATGGTCCTTTGGCTGGTAGCACAGAGGCTGCTGTTGAGACAAAAGAGGCATTAGTGTGCCTGGAAAAATTTCATTCATAACCCGTCAGTGGTGTAATAGTCAAGTTTATAATTCAGCTTTGAGTTTCGTCATCATCTCGACCACGTTACCACAATGTTTCAAGTATGTTCCTCTTCTTGAATGTCTCCAGAGGGTGAAATCGACTTATTGCTACAGTGTTGGATAAATCAACAAGGTCACTTTTTTTTGCATAGGGTTTGTTGAAAAACAATACCATCCTCCTCATATGTGGAAGCTACAGCCAGTAGCTGATTGTATCTTGAAACAGACTGGGCAGTTAGCCTGCCGCTGCCAAAGCTAAAAACTTCATTGTTTAAAAAATTCATAGAAAAGAAACAAAAAAACAAAAACAATAAAAATGACACATTATGTATTTTACGTTTGAGTTATTTGTGATAGTAACTGATCAACAATTGTCATCACCTTAGAGTCATCTTGCAAATTAAGTAATCCCAGTTAGGGAGATTTGGTTGCTACATAAAATGTCCACATCTGGCCCTTACTGCTTTATGTGCTCATGTTTATGTTTTGTTTTTTTACAAATCTGCCTTTAACTTTCTGATAAAATCCTATAATGCTAATCAGTTTCTCTCAGTTGTGATTCTGTGCAAAAGCATTGCATCGCATGCACTGCTAACAGAGCACTTGTATTGCCTAATAGCCCTCTTATGTTTGTCTCTATGTGAGAACCTCTCTTGCATTGGAAAAATGAGCAGCCAACTGGTCAAACTGGATTCTAATTAAGTGGTACATTTTTTTTACTTCTGATTGTAACTCCTCCTCTCTGTCAGCAAATAATTCTGATAATTGGCCATACATCGTTATACTATTTTATTAATTGATGATGGACTCCAGTTCTGCAGCTAGTCACAATTTCTGGTACTAACTTTAACTACACCCAAATACCTGCCATTAACTCCCATATTATCAGTGAAACTCATTTATGTGTATTAATAATACATGTGTGCTCATAAACCCCAAATGGCAGGTAATTGTTCTGGGAACAGATGTGTTTGAAAAATAAGAGGTGAGAGGAGTGAGAAGGAGGCTCAATGTAAATTAAATCTAGGCAAGTTTTGTGGGGTTTTGTTTTTTTAGATTTTTTCAGTCTGATAAACTTCTCACAAGATGATAGTATTCAATTATCAAAAGCCTTAAAGGCATAAATCTTTGCTCTGTTCAACTTGTTTTATGCACACGCGTTCAAGATGCTTTGGAAAATGATATAGCTCAGTAACCAATGATTATCATTTAATACATCTTGTTAGACAGGTTTCTTCGCGATTCCACTTTGGCGAGGTTCATAACTTCTGCATTATATTTGTGCAAAAGCACTGTACTTATATGATCATTTTGTAAATATGTGTCCTACATAAATACACAATAAAACCATTTTGATTAAAGCTTAACGTTTCTACAGTGAGAATAACTGTAGCATCTGTGCATGGTGTAGAGTTGGACTGGCCAACAGACACTCTACCCCTTTGGAGTTAATACGCGTGTCCATGGAACATGCTGTATATCGTAATAGCCTTGTTTGAAATGTATCATACAAGCAATCTTTGCACTGAACGTGAAATTGAATCTGCTGTACACTATCTGAAACACAAAAATATTCATAATGTTGCAGTGTGTCTCATTACTTTTAACAAAGACATTGTTATTAAGTGCTTCACTAGCCGCTAACCTGTTATTGACTGTGGATTGACCTATGAGCTATCCATACAGCTATTAGACCTCTACCCCCATTGTGTCTGTTTCCTGTTTAGCACACATACATTATAACAGAGGTATGGTATGTTTCTGTCAGATAACTCAAAACTACCTTCATATACAGTAACCTAAACTCCATGCATAATCACACTGCTTGTAATTAAAGCTGTGCTTTTAGAGTTACTACACCATTAAAGATATCTCTGATTTTGTTTTTTGGTTTGGGTTGCACGTATTAATTGGAAAAATGACCTTCTTTTTCCTAATTAGATGTGCAACATGACTTATTGTTTGAATGTTCACATGTTTACAAGTTTCAAAAAAGTTTTTTTAACTATGCCTTAATAAAACACTCAAAAGGAAATGGTTGTATAACCCACACTAGATAGATGACAAATATGCTGCCACAATCCCAAAGCAAATGCATTATCAACATTCTCTTAAAAATGAACTGCTAAAGATGCAGTATCTATCTCCCATCCTATCTCTTGACACCCTAAGATAATCACACTTATAATCACCACAACACTTGTGCATCTGGGCCACTAAGAAAACAATCACGTTATCTGTCCAATCTTAAGTCTATTTCACACTGTATTTTTCATTCTGTTCCCCACTGTAAACCATTCTTTGACTATGTGGGAAAGGTAATTTGGGCCACATTTATGAAAACAATGCCAGTGGCCAAATAAATGACAAAATAATCCTCTAAATAAAGGGATAAGTCCAACACTTAAAGTAGCCTTAGACTGGAGGTTTAAGCCTCAGGGCTATGCACAGGGATTCTGAGGTTACCTTCTTTCTCCTCGGCCTGGAGCCGTCTCACCATAAATCTGCTATTCAAATGTAACACCCACTGTACTTTTCTCCCCCTCTCCATCTCTCATTACCCATGTCTTAAGGTTTAATACTCTCGACCGGTGCTGCACTATTCACTTGGTACTATTTTTGAAACACAGCTCATTGTTGTCATAGCATACAACATTTGGGGACACAGTCTGGAAAACGGTCCAGAGATGGTTCTCGGCAATGGTTGACAGATATCGCTGGTTAAATCAGTTACAGACGCCAACACACGCTGGCAAGATTTGAGAGGATGATGAGTCCTTTTGCAATGCTTTGATGACATGAGATGAACAAACGAAACATATCAGAACTAGATAATGAGAGCAGCTTCTGTTGGATTTCACAGAATCATATAAACTACAATTAAAATAGTATTATGTGCCAATGCATGCCTGTGAAATGGTTAGTTTCATCTCTGAGCTGCTAAATACATGCTGTCAGCCATTCAGGGGACAAGCTGTGTGTTGAATGAAACATCCTTCTTTCCTGCAGATAAGCCACACCTCACCCCTGCCTTCCTCTTTTCTGTATTGTACTTTTTGTAATTAGGTACCATAATGAAATCAATTGATGGTGATAACAGATTCATGTATTTACCAGTTTACTTTGGAAGAAATACCATGTGAGGAATATCTAAAATATTCTCTTTCATGCATCATCAATATCTTCATTATATGAGAGATGGTAGGTTGCATTGCTATTTTCTTTTAATGCCATGACAGGTAGCATCTTGCTGTGTCTGTGACACTGCTTTGTCTACTCTGTAATTCACTTTTGCTGGACTTGTCACGGAAGCAGTTTATACCACACAATGAATCAAGTCGGTGAGTAAAGCGGAACAGAGCCGAGTGCCTTTTGTCACAATCTCATAATAGAGAGGCAGAAACGCATTTGGTTGTACATTATCATCTTTCTGTTTGCATTACTTCAGACTCTTGTATAAACACATGACACTGAACTATACTTTTCAGCATCTGACGGTATTTTTTGTTGCAGTAACGCAAACCGATATATCTACTATAGCAATGTCTCTTGTCAGTCTCAAGTGTCATGTATGGCCTCTTGCCTTACGTAGCCAGTTATTAAATCTAAAGATTCAAGTAGTGATTTTAAAGTTATCTTCATTGCCAGTGTCATTGTGGTTAATAAGGAGGCCTTTTACATCATGAAAAGCTGACAGTTTGTTCTTTTACAGCATACTGCTGTTTTACACAAAAACAATGATGACAGTGCCTACAGATAATTTGCGATGATGTGAAGCTTAATAGGTGCAATGTAACTCTCTATACATCCTGCATACATTACCTTGTGCAGCATCTCACTGACCTCATTGATAGTTTAAAATCTCCCCAGGACTGACCAGACTGACTTTGTGAAATGTTTATCTTCACTGCTTGAAGTTTATATCCCAGCTATTTATGGTTATCAGTCCAAACATTTCATTTTCTGAATGAATCTAAGTGTTCCCATGTACTACTGTAAGATTTTCACACTACCATATCGTCTGAAACTTGATAACACCAAACAATTTACTTCAGAGTGTGCCCACCTCACAGGAGAGCAAGATGATCTCTTTGTTTTAAATGCAACTGTGTGTTGTTTATTTCAACAGCAAAGCGACGGGAAAAGCATAATGCATTTTGATGTAGATCTAGCCTAATTATTTGGCGAGAGGGCGATAAGCATGACAACAGATTTTTGTTGTTGTTGTTGTCTTCAGGCGAACCATCATTTCCTAGATACACAGTGAAGAGTAATTCCAACTTCTGTGCTCTGGGATACAGTTATTAAACACAGGGATGTCCAAGGCAAGGCAGTCACACACCCTGTGATGTAACCATAGACAATGCACCTATTTTAGTCTCGGTCTAATTACTGTCAGCCTGGAGGATAGGGTCAGCAGTTGTCAGCGTGTTGATGTCTTACCAAACTATAGTATATGCAATGTGTGCACGGCATCATAATTTTACAAGTCATTTACTTCACACACTACATGTGTGTGGTATGTAAAGTTGTTTTTTGAAATATTATAATCCCTTTCCTTTCTTTCTTTTCTCTGCTCCATCTGTTGCTTGTATATGAAGAGAATGATTGACGAGCCTGACAAAGAGGCTGCACAGAGGAGGCAGGGTGCTGAGGGAAGCCAGTACTGCTGGAGGAGTTTACCTATCTGTGTGTGTGTGTGTGTGTGTGAGAGCAAGAAAAGAGAGAGTATATTTGTGGTATGTGTGAATGTGTGTCTGGTGACTACTACTACATTTCCCTATCTTCATGTTTACTGGATGCACAATAGTAAATTCAATACTACATGTGATGCGAAAGAGGAGATATTTACACTAATCCCCAATTTGGCTAATTTTAATAAAATTAATTTGAATATATTATTGTTAGAAGAAGCGAAAAATGAAAAAAGCAAGTTGTGTAATATGGTGTGTCTAAAACAGATCCAGCACTGGCGGAACCTAACTCCTGCCTCACGCCTGTCTGACCGAGCCCGCCTGGCCTTCATGCTGTTGTCCGACCTGGGCCTGCGTTTGCTGGGGCAACGCTGGCAACCGCATACTGCAAGCTGGCGTGGCTCTGTTCGGCAGCTCGGCCTCGTGCTTTCGCGGTGGCACGATGTGGTTTGTGAGCTCTACCTGCATTACTGCAGCCAGTGGCTCTGCTCCAGGCCATAGCAGTTCCTGTCAACAGTGAGTTGCTTCCTTTGATATGGCTGCATGCACACACACACATATGTATGGGTGGGGTGGGAGGGGGCATGGTGCATGCACACACAGATCAAGAAATACATAGACACTTTTGAGCACACATTGCTGCTGACATGATCCCTTTACATGGAGGACAAGATACATGGGTGCGAAGTGGCAGGCAAACTGCAGATGCACACCATTACCTGCCACACACAGCTCAACAGGGAGTGCATACAGCTGGCTGCGCATGCAAAATACGGTTAATGAGCGGAAATATGAATCATGGAGAATGGGAACCAAGAGAGAATAGGATGTGCCGCTTGTCTGGGTCTGTGTTGTAACCCACACACACACACACACGCTGGATACACCGTCATGGTTTGGAATCCCCCATTAACATTTAACAGGCTCTCAATATTAACAAACCATTGTTGGAGGGTTTGTTGATTTCACCACTACGACCTTAAGCCCAAGGCTACGTATTTGGAAGAATTTATTGTTATTGTTGGTACAGCATTGATAATAAATAGCAATAAAATACCACAGAACTGTTAAATCACATTGCAGCATAGCATATGGTGCTGATTGGTCATCTTATAAAAAAGAGCTGGCTGCAAACATGCATACAGGCAGGTTTTTATTACAATAACATGTGGTGCAAACATCACACATTAAATCTGGAGAAGTGATAGAGGCAGAGAAAATGTGGCCAAATGAAAAAAAAAAAAAGGATGTGGACTGGCGAGGGGCGGATGAGGTGAAAAAAAGCGAAATCTGCGAAAACAGGGGTCAGCGTCGGATGACAACTACATGTCCCGAATCTGCTGCTCTCCTCCAGCATTTCTCTCTCCATGCAGCCAGAGCTGGTGGTGCCCAGTGACAGACAGAGAAGACAAGTGACAGTTAGAGTGGCTAGTGTGATGGCCTCCCTCCCCTCTTGTTTTATTCCTCTATTTTCTTCCTCTCTACCTCAGTTTCTCTCTGCCTCCTTCCCCATAATCCAACCTTGGACATCAGCAGACAACAAAGTGTGTCGAGGGCAAGTTTCTACAGCCCCAGTGTTGCCTCTGTAACCTTTGAGCTCTCCTTTTTTCCTGTGTTTTTCATTTCTTTACTTTTAATACATGATAGTGATTATAATAATAATTCAAGGTAAAAGAATATAATGTTAAGTTCAAAATAATTACTTAATTAAAAGTAAATGTACTCATAAAAATGTGCTACTGATATCCAAAAAAGTATGCGCAATTGCACATCAGTACACATATAACTGTTAATGTGAAACGCGAAATTTGTTAATTTGGGTCTTATGGGGTCAATATTATCTATTTTATTTATTAGTTAATATCCTTTGTAACAATGCATAATATTTTATTCCCTCATTATAGGCTACATATATTTAGTAAAAGATGAACAATATTTCTCGTGTGAAATATAATTGATAGAAAGCATAAAGTGATCAGGTAATTAAAATATAAAGTAAAGAATATTTATTCAAAGTTGTGCTTTAGTGCAATGCGAATAAATGTACTGATTGCTACCACTGGTCAGGCACATTGCTATAGCACTGCACATGCAGAAACCATTACTAAGTACCGTACAGTTTTAAATGTCGATACATTGTGACATTTAAAGACACTGTTATTCAATATGGAATGATGATGCTGATGTCAAAATGCTGTTTGATTATGCCAGTATCACTCCAGTGAGGCGACATTACTCGGTACAGTTCTCACAGCGCTAGATGGTTTGGTCAATGAGTAGTAGCTAGGTACTTTGTAGAAGATCGGTAAATTCACCTTAATTATGTTGACATGGTATGGATATAATCATATACTGCCATGCTACTAATGGTGGTTTAAATGTTGGTATGATGTAACTTTACGATTAAGACAACACACATGAGGACTGTAGTACCTATACTTCAATATTATTTGATTTACTTTCTTACTTTTGTTGGTGCCTTTTTAACAGAATGATTATGATTAATGTTTCACATCTTCTCTCGTTACATATATTATCTTCCACCCATGTCATGATAATTAAGATAAATATTTTTGTTACGTGATACTGTGTTTAGAAATGTAACATTACTGCAAGTGCGTTACCTGTGAGTTACCTCTGCTGCTACTGCGGTCTGGTCTTTCTGGCTGCAAGGTCGTCAATGGAACGAATGCGAACATGGCTGAGTTAGTAGGCAATACCTGCTCAGGCCTGTGAGAGCTGACCAGTGTAACAGGTGGGGAGTTGTCAGAGGGGAACCTTAAAGAGACAGAGGCTAAAACAAGGTGGCCATGAAATGGTTCAGTATGAAGAAATATGTGGTTTATGAACATTAAGTATGTTTTGTTCTAGTGGTTTAAATAAAAATATTAGCGAATATGGTATATGTCCCCTTTAAACTCTACTGTCTTTATCGGTCACTGGGTGCGATAATCTCTGTTCTCTAGCAGGGGCGTTTGGAGATTGAATCACATGTGAGAATTTGCCTCAGATAAAACACCAATGGGCCTCTACTGTCCAGATTAATGGACAGGGCTCTGAGAGAATGTGACTCTTGGAGCAAATGTAAATTAATAGAGCAAAAACGGACCTTTTCTCTCCCACCACTGTGGCTTTGCACCTCTCCTGACTGATGGCAGATTAAAAACTCATGAGAGCTTGCTGTGAATGGAGAGTCTAACACAACAGAGACAAACTGTCATGTAACAACACAGGTGTTGTTAATTACTTGAAATGTCAATCTTTTGATTTGTTACCTTATCTGTATTTAACTTTAGTGTACATTTAATTATCCAACTAATAATTTACTTATAATACATATTACATGCAATCAATAAAACGCTGAACTAGTATAACAACCAATTATAATATTAATTGTCATCAAACTAATTAAATATATTGAATCAACCACAAACGTATATAACATAGCATAGAATTGCTTAAACTAGTTACCCCTGAACGCAAAAGCTTCTGAAACACAAATGTACCATATTGACATGCAAATTCTCAGTCTACGTCGTCTGTTCCTCTGTTTCCTCCCGCCAGGTTTCAGTTCACGCACCGCAGTTGAACTTGTATACCAAGTTCCTTGCTCCACATCTGGGAGGCTGGCGATGCTGGTGGTGGGTCCCCCGACCTTGAGCAGCATTAACTTCTACTGGTTCTGATCAGATGGGGCTGTCCAACAGATATTTGGCTCTTTCCTTCCTTCGTCAAAGTTTATCATGTGGCTCAGGGTGTGGACGGTCTCGACCCTCTGGCAGTCTTTGCAGTGGGCGCGCCGTCCTTGGGGTTGATCATAAAAATAGCTTGGACGCGTGCGCACCCCAAAATAGGGTTCACTTTATCTTGGCAAAGTGACTTTAGATTACAAGGGGGTGAGAAAAGAAAATATGCAGGATAGATGGGTGTCTTTTTGGCAGTGGGTTAGATTTTTAATGAGAAAACATTGAAATGATTTGGATTGTTCACACTTGTGAATTATATAAAATAACTGTATGTGTTATGTGACTAATAACTGTTTTACTAATTACTATGAAATAAAGTTCAAATCTTATATCAAATCTATATTTGTGCTTTTGTGATATATGATGTAGAGTCCAGAGGGTACCAGCTAAACAACAGAGAGTGAAAATAAATCTGAGAGCTATCATGTGGTCTTCTTTTGATCACATGATATTTTCTCTATTGTGAATGTCCATTCTACACATCTGACAGTTATAGAGTACAGATTTGTCTGTTTCTTTTTCTGTCTCCTCAGCGTCTCACCATAATAGCCCTGACACACACCAGTGGGTGATGCAGCTAGCTTTACTGGCACTTCTGTCGAGGTTGACCAATCGGGTGCATGAGGTGATTATCACTCTCTTCCTTTATGCAGTCCTTTCCTGCTCCATCACCATCCTCCATTTACCTGCTCAGGTGAATAACAGAAAAGAGCGCCGGCTGAGGACACTACGCTGGTCAGTTGTCTGTTGTCTTGAATGTATGTGTGTTTATTATGGGCCCAGGAAACAGACTGTACATAGAAACTTATATAAATTGCTAACCATTCCTCCCTGTGCTTTGTATTAAACTGCAATGAGGCCAAGGTCATAGTGATCTCTTATGAACAAAATTCAGTAAGAACAGTTTACAATAAGCATATCTCAGACACTGAACATTCCATCTTGCACAGGCCTGGCAACAGCCGCCCATTCGAAGACTATTACCAAGTAAAGATCATAACAGAACCATAGGTCCTTACGGTAAACACAAACACATGTGACGTAACGATTCCCTATCAACACACAAAAGCTTTGGGAACAAAAATCTAAAATTCTATCCCTTGAAACTTCCTGGTAAGGTCTGCAAAGATAATCTAAATCCTAAGTGAGGACAAATAACATGAAATGTAACAACCAAATATCTATTTCTTTCAGTGCAAGAATATTTCTAACATTATCATGAGACAGTCAATAGAGAACACCAGTTTGTAACATTGTACATTGTGAGAACCAGCTGTGAGCAAAAGCGCCTTACTGAGGGCAAAACGTGGCTCAATTGGTTGGCAATTATATGAGTCAGATGTTGGATTGGTTCCTTGGAAGATATATAAACTCTGCGGTTTCAAAGTGCGTCATGTGCTACCTGAAGTAAATCTTATACTGTATATATGGTGACAGTGTTGTCATCAGGTTAAGGTAGTGGAGCATGAACTACAAAACACACTGTTTCCTGCCCAGTATTATCTGAAAAAATCTGAATTTGGTGATGTAACAGCATCAACCAGTACGCTGCACAATCATCTGCATAATAGAAACGTGATGCAACCAACGGCAGCAACATTGCCCAGATTCAAGACCCCATGAGCGAAATAGAGCTGGAAAAGAATGGTCACAGGGTAGCTAATCTATGAGCAGCTGTCGTGTGTCGGGTGGCACAATGTTTGAATATGCCAAAACATTATGAGAACCGCTTTACGGGTGAATATCACAATGGAACAGTCTTTTCAGTTAAGATAACCCAGCAACAACGGTTTGCAAACAAGTTGTCGTTCCTGCTTTATATGCAGCTTAGAATTATTGTGAAAGCTTTGTTACTGTTACCATGTTGATAGCCCTTGAGATCAGTCACTGGGAACAATTGTGTGCTTAAAAAAGTTCTGTAGCTTTGTCTGTGAGTAGTTTTGCTATCCTTTGAAGGCGTCATCCATTAACAAAAAATGCTTACCTCAAACAGGTAGTCTATAAGCGGCAAAATTGCAGCAACAAGTGATTCTCTATGATCTTGTGACAAAGCGTTTCGAGAATAGATAATCTGGGCGTATTTTGAAAACAAAATTACTATGCCACTGTCGGTGTATGTCGAGTATAAACAGGAACAATTGTACATATCACTGAGACAAAACATAGTGGTGAGCATGCATCCATATTAAATATACTGGTTTACAAATTGATCAGTTCCTTTTTATGTCATACTGCTCTTTAACCCCTGTTTTGAGCAGTGTGTCTGACCTTCCTGGTGGCTGAAAAGCATTGCAACACAGCTCAAGCTGTGAAGAGGTATTGTTGAGTAATTTTGAATTGTGCGGCCTGCCAGGGACGGTCTGTCAATGAAGAGGCCCGCCCTGCAAACACTCTGGCCCTCACCAGCTACTGTTCTCAAACACCCGTTCAGAAATAACTCCTCACCTGTGTATATGCCTGTTCACTACAACCACCATTTCTTTCCCTCATCTATTCACAGAAAGCACAAAACAACAGAAAATTAAACAAATGTTGATCTAATCCATATTGATTTTTATGGTGGCATGGAATTACTTTTGCGGATTATGCATCAACCTCCGCACATCTACATCCAAGCAACACACACACACACTGAGTTATCAGACATACACAAAAAACGAAATACACACATACACCACACTGTTTCCTTTTTGGACATACCATACTCTGCAATTGGTTGGAGAAATTGAAGCGTTCTAATTCAAAAGTATATGTGTTTGATATAGCGTGAACATGTAACCTTTACATTATCCGATTAGGCTGAATGTTTGCATGGTTGGTGTCCTGCAGTTTTCATACTTACTGAAATGGACTGCATATGTGGTGGTGAATACATACTCTATCTTAATACTGCCAGTGTGTTCCTCATGTCTTACAAATTGAGGTCAACCATGTGAAGCATTGCTTGCTAGGTCTGTACTGAGAATTTAACACCTTTTCTGTGGTGCCATGTCTCTAAAAACAAAACATTAATATACATGTGAATCTGTCTTTGAAAGGCTGGTTCCTAACACTGAGTCAAACATTGCCTTTGTTCTCAGTTATAAATTACGGACAATGACAGTGAATTACATTGGAAGGTGGACTGAAACAGGCACTGCGCGTATTCCCACATTTCCAGCTTAAAAGTGCGCCACATGGAACTAAAAAAAAAATGAAGGGTGGGTGATAAATTGAATGATCTTAACTCGGTATTCATCAGGTGTGTTTGCCACCCTCATATAAGACAAATTCCATTAATGGCTCAAAATGTGAAAACATATTGGTCTAATCGGTTTGAGATTGGCGGCAGGAGGGTGCCATCTAATTTCAGCGGGACGGCTTAATAGAACACCAACTAAATGGACAATATTAAAACAGCAACCAGGAATAATGACTTCTGCCACTCAACCCGCCATGCGGGTTGTGATGAATATGCTAGTAACGAGCTGAAGGAGGATGATAATTTGCCAGGTTACAGTTTCCTATTGTTGCAAGAGGGCTCTGACACAGGCGACCTATTTCTAAAAAATGCCTCTGGCTATATTGCATAGATAGAATGGACATTACATACTTTTTAATTACATTTTAAAGCTTTTATTCACTAGCTTTTAAAAATACATATCATTGATGTGTTTTACACTTTCTATCTCTTTGAAACTTGAAATAGCCACCCAAAGTGATATTGCATTGATAGTGGTGCAGTGTACATCCAAATGATTACACAAGGTTCAAGTCAAAAATTGTAGTTTGCATTCCTTACTCGGTGCTGTGCGTTCTGTGTTGTGGGCTCCTGTGTGGAGGTATTCAATATCCTGGCACCTAAAATTATGTTTCTATGCAGCTAAACTGCAACGAAGAAATATCTCGTGGAAACGCTAATTGCTAACGGTATTGTTGAAGAGCAACTTTCTTTTTGAATAGATAAGTGCTACATTTATTAATAGCAGTGGAATCACCACGAGGGTGGTTAAGTCTAATCGCAATGGTGGGTTTGGCCAGCAAAGTGCTTTGGTTAAAGTTAAGGAAGCGTGTGGTTTGACAAATGTAAATGAACATGTGGTGTTTGAATTTCTCTGTATTTTTACCACCAATCTTTCCTAACAACAGGTGCTGTAGTGCCAAACATAACATATTATAAACAGTTTGTGCTATAAGGCTAACATATATATATATGTGTGTGTGTGTGTGTGTGTGTGTGTATATACATACATACATACATACATATATATATATATATATATATACTATACCTATATATATATATATCTGGTGTAAATCTTGTGCCTGTACTGTGTTTGTATGTGCATACAGTACAGTATACTGTTAAGCAGGAAACCAACTGAGGTGAGGGTGATGACCTCATGCCTCATGGTTCACACACACACACACATATATATGTATGAATATATATACTCTACCTGTTATCCACTATGGTCATGCTGTAATTAATATTCTTTAAAATGTATTCCATAGTTAATAATGTCATTATGGTGACTATGCGAAAAAAAAGGAGCGATATGGGCCTTATCATCGGGTCATATCCACATTTAAAATTACGTGGTTACATTCAAGGCGCACCACCAGAAATGAGCTGTTTTGAAGCACGAGACGAAAGATGGTGAATTCCTCCTGAAAGGCTGCATAATGAATAAAGCACAATTCAAGTGGGATGAAAATGAATACATGTATAATCCTGTGTCTGGTCAGATTCTGTTATCGCTCTCTAGGCGATGGGGGAAATGCGAGTTCCGAGAGTTCCATTACCGCTTCTTATAATCCCTGTCTCCTTGATGTTGGTTTTTGTTGAGAGTTGATTACCCTCTGACAGGCTAAATCTCTATGGAAGGGCACGAGTCTGCTGGTTTGATGGTCAGCAAGGCATTTGTTTACAGGCATGGTGATTGTTTTTGAGGGTTGTGCATACTTATACTGTGGCAAAAAATAACACTTTTGTTGATGTGCGCTCATCTGGAGATATGAATCCAATATGCCTTCTGCTGTGCCGACGTTTCCATGGCGACTCAGCTGGTCTCTCGAACACATCTGCATCAACACGTCTGTTGCATCTATATCCTCTTTGAAGCTCAGCATTAACAATGAAAAATTGTCGGATGCACGACTCCCCACATTAACAGATGTACAACGCAGATACACAACCAAACACGAACGCAGCACAATCAGCTTGTGTTAACCAAAGTGCTTCCCCCTCACAGGCCAATTGTTTGATTCCTTTGCTCTTTCAAAACGTGTTTGAATTGCGTAAGTGTTACCAAATATGCTGTAATCAATAAGAGTTTATATGTTCTTCCAGCAAGTTTGGTTCACTGTGATTTTGACCTGCTCCATAAAGCCAACCAATGATAAAAAGTAACAATTGAAAAGAGACATGATGTTGTTTGGCATATGAGTAGCCACCTTTTTGTTCAGTTATCAGTTATCTTTGAGTAGGCAAAAGATGCATGTTTTCACTTTAACTTTGGCATTCAACACTATGTGACCTTACATAGCAAGCAACAAATCGATGCAACATTCATAACTGCCCTTAACCTCCTCACTTTTTTTCTCTACGCCTTTCAAGATTCCTGACTGGTCCATATGCTGGACATCTTTCAGCGGCCCTGACAAGCCAAGGAGAGACATATTTCCTGCCTCAAGACCTGGAGCTGTCAATCAGGAACAGCTACATTGTCAAGAAAGCAGAGCAGTGGAGAAGGCTTCAATGGGGAGCGCAGGTAAACATCTCACCACATGGCAGCCTCTCTATCTCTCTGAACAATGCCCTTCTCTTCAAGCCTTGGTGATTAATTGGGCTAATGGGCTCATTTTCATAGGGACACAGTGTGCTAAAGGTCATTGATACTACTCTGTTGGTGCTGTGTGTAAAGTGGAGGATTAGAGTTGGTTTCTGCAGTCCTGTGAGGTTTCTGCCAATGGAGGTGCTGGGAAAAAAAAAAAAAAAAAAGCTTTGTATGGATGAGGATATGAAAGGAACATTTAATAGCAGCCATGATGGCGTCACCTGTCCATCATTAGCACATTGGTGGTCTCACTTTAACGAATTATTAGTTGAGGATGTATAAGTGAGCTCATTTATATGAAATTTTCTTTAGTTACATTTCGAAAAACTGAGAATTCATCTCAGGGTCTTTAACTTCATTCTAGTGTGCAAGATAATTACAAAAACAGAAGCTAAACAGCGGGTTGCCTAGTTAGCCTGTGAAACTATTCCAAAGATATTTCATTAAGAAAATTGCTCAATCAACACATGTAGTGGGATGCGTGCACATGGTATACTGGGCATCTCATTATACTGAACAACTTAGTGTCAGGGAATGCAGGATTCCTTTGCATAATGCATGTCCCATAATTACTATAAACAGGAGAAACTGTCACATGTTTGACAACCCAGTGTGGAGTCGGTGGGATGATGACAGAACGAGGGCAGTGTTAACTACACTACACCCAGTGTAAATCTTTGCATAGTGATTGAAAACCTTGACTTGAGGACCGGAAAATAGAATACAGCGAATCAAACTACCATTGCTAATTTAATCTGAAAGATTTGTTAGTGGCACACATCGCTCGTGTTCACCATGTTCATTAACTCTTTATCTTCTTGCACAAGTTCATGGTTATAGAGGGTAAAAATAGAGCAGCTACTTTATGTTTCTGTTTCGTATAACGTAAAGACGTGTGTTTCAATAATAAATACATGTTTACAGATTTACAAATAATTCAGGTTGTATTTTCGGCCAATGAGGAAAACGCGTTTTGTTCCTACCTAAATTATTCAAATGAGTTGATTCACACAAATGGAAATAATAATCAGCTGGTAATAGCCTGGCTACAGATTTTATTTGTGAGGTTGATCTGATGTGATACAAGATTTTGCTGACATGTGCCATCATAATCTTACAGTTATTAAATAACAGTTTGTGACCTCACACCTCTTGTGCTCATGATTGAGAATCTTATCAAACGAGCTTGTGAAAAGTACAGAAAGATAATGTTGCCTACATTACTGGTCATGAAAAGGAACACATGTATCTTACTTGATAAGTCTTTCAATCTGTGTGTTGTTTGTATGTTGTGCATAACCTGCACATAACTGTAACTAACTTGTTTTCCCCTAACTTCTAACTTCTATTTTACACTTGTCCTGTAAGCTTTAATGAACTACTGGCCGCTCATACTCTAATGGTATGGTGATGGACCTGTTTGTGTGAGCAAATTAGACACTCCCAATGTTTGGAATACTTTGAAAAATTACACTAAGGAATTTGATTAAGAAAATGCTTCATTTGGCTGGCCTCTGCTTGCAATGGTGGCACTGTTAAATCATCCTTGCATTGCACTGCATATCTGCCTCACAGCAGCGGTGACATACTTCCTAATTTGGCATTAATCAAAATGCTAACAGGTTAGCACATTCTAAACATGATGAAATTTGGTTGTGCATTTTGTGATTTTACATTATTCAGGTAGGCCATTTTTCATAAAAATAAGATTATTTGCCATTATTTTCATAATTATTGTAACAATTTCTCCTGTGAAAGGGTCACTTTCCTAACTCAGCAAAGACATATCCCCAGCCAGACTAATTGCCTACATGCAAATTTTTGTCATTCCTCATTAACTATTTATCGCAGACAGGAAAAAATATATTATTCATGAAGGCGAGCAAGGAGCAGCCCGACGAGCTGAAATAATATTTTGCAACTCTATTGATTTTTGCATCCTTAATTAGATGAAATAAGATTGATATGATTAGGTCAGAGATGTGTGTTTTCATTAAAACCATTTGAAACTGTATTCCAAGTATTGCCCTTACAATTAAATAATGAATCTGACGCATTCCTTATTATGGACAATTAATATCGAAACCAGGGCGTAATTTTTAATAACAGTAGACACAGTGCCCGTGTGATGAAGAAAGGAGGAGGAAGAGAAAGCAAGCACTCACGGGAACAGCAGCAGTCATTATTGAACAATTTTAGAAAGTTATTGAACTACACTCTTAAAAAGGATAAAGTATGACATTTCAATAAAATCAGATCTAGAATTAAACAGAACTGCAATCCTATGATGATTTTAACTAATTTGATAAACTGTATGTCAGGTGCCAGACAAAGGCAACTGATTAATCATTTGGAGAATCACAAGTGGTTAGTCTAGTATGAAGTGGTTATAACATCACGGCAGTATTCTCCTTTATAGTGGTATTTCAGCTGCACTGGATCTGGTAGCAATGTTGTGACTGTGCTTCAGTCGAGGAAGCTGGTTGATAGAAACAAGGTAGAAATTTTACGACGGTTTGCACTTTGCTTGACGGGCAAATTTTGTTTTGTAGTCACTGAGTTTCCAGATCTTGACACCTCATGGCATCCTGCACTATTAACTAATGAGAAAACAAGCTAATGGGATAACCAAATTATTCATTATTTTTACATATAAACAATGAGCGAACCAGAATATACAATTCAGAATTAATGGAGAAGCATGTCTAAAATCATGTATTATCATACCATTACTATTGTTTATGTTGGGCAGGTAAAGTTGAAACAAATGAAACAAAATAGAGATGATCATGGATGATCAATTAGATTAAAACTAGATTTCTGAATATTAACATTATAACTCAGAACTCAACAAAATCTTCCTGACACATATTTCCTCGGCATAAAAACAATAAAAAACATTCCATTCAATAACCAACCTGCAAATGGTCTATTATTATCAAACTTGCTAATTTTCACAAGGTGGTCATAAAACATTATCTAATTTTACTTTCTCCGCAATTAACTTTATATTATAGATTCCTCATGCCATATGATCATTTGAGTTGCTTCAAGGTTTAACTATGACTCTCAGGTTAAGATGTCAACGTGGAGAGCTTACTGTCTAAGCAAAGAGGTAGATGGTCAGAGCCTATATGTGTCTTTAATTTGATCTCAGGAAGGAAGGAAAAAGGCGGAGTTTCCATCAAGACATTAGCCTCAAGTGTTGTGGAAGAACAGGTGAACAGCTGAGAGGGTCATTATGGCATTTTATAATTGAAATTGTGAGACTTTTTTTTCACACTTCGGTTCCGCGCACTATTAGCCATGTAGCACCGTTACATCTATTACGTTAGCAGTGGTGCTGTTCTTATCTGACTGCTCACAACTTTAAAATAAAACAAAATATACCTAAGTAAAATAAATTTTGATTTTTAACAAAAAAAAAAAACTCACCAATGTAGTTGCTTTGTTTAAAGCGCTTTCTGTAATCGCTCAAGAAGCGAAGTGCATGTTAACATAACAAGAGCTGTTTAACTACCTTAGGCCACAAACTTATCAATCGCATGTAGTAAGATGACAGTGAAGGTCTGTATGCCTGGCGCTGGTACACTTCTACAGGTCTGTGTTGTTACCATAACAGTGGTGGTCGGTACACCTGGCATGCTCCCATGACGTATCTGAAATGACCTGTTGTGCAAAACAATGTGATGACTTTGTCACTGTTTTTAAGGTTTAGCATGGAGACTAACGGAATGCTGTGGAAGCAATCAAAGCTAATGGTTTTCATAGGAAACTGCAGTAGACACTGCAGATTAATCATGTGGGCGGGGTATGCTGCAATTTAAACAAGCGAACAAGAATCTTCACTTTCCTGGGCATTTAGTGCTATTAACACTCTGAGCTAGTGAGTGTGCTAGCATGCTCCTCATACTAGGGGTTCAGTAATAAGCTTATTAATTATGTAAAAACGGTGATGCAGATGGACCTAATTAATTGTCTCCTGTCACCCTCTTGATTACTGTACCTGGAAGAGGTGTTAATTTCTGTAATACTTAAGCAGAGTGCGCCAAGCATGTTTTGTCAGAGCCACGCTATGACAATGACAGAAATGAAATTGCCAGCTTACCCTCTATAACTCTTTGCTGTTGGTCACCAAAACTTTCCCAGTGGTGGTGGTGACAGTACGTGATAATTGAAAAGAGAGGCGATTGAAATGAGAGAGTGAAACGAAGGAAAAGGAGGGTTTGTGTGGTGGCCTAGAATGTTTTCGCAACACGGTGTTGCGCACCTTTGTGCCGTTGTGTCTCCCATATGTCTAGGTAATGGGAGGTTACCAGCGGGTGGTTAGAACACCCAAGATGCTTTACAACAACTTAGCGTGGTTGGTGGGGGAGTAAACTGTTGAGAGTCGACAGCACGTTGGAGTGGTAATGATAACTGGTGTGGCTGTTAATCGCATAAAATGTGGTTCAATTAATTCTACAACAGCGATAGATGGTACCACCTGACAGAGAGAGATACTAAGTCATCCTTTTTCTCGAATTGCCTAAGGACAGTAAAATAGGTTAACTCTGATTACAAAAGTTAATTTAAGTACTGTATTATATTACCTGTCATAAATAATTGGCGTATTGGATACAGTTGAGCACAGAACATAAACTTGTGGATGTAGCCATTGGAACCGCAACCTGTCTCCTGAAAGATTGTAATCTACCAACCAATTTGCAACAACAAAGCATTTTTGTGTGAAAGCGGTGACTGGATCACACTCTATTATAATAAAGGAATATGTAGTTAATTTTCACATTTGGCAATTGGGAAATACACGTACTGAATATGAGTAAAATGATCTGAACAACTTATTTGCCTTCTGCAAAATATCCATTATTCCATGGAATACATATTACATCATTTTGTATGGTTATGTTTGCAAACTCACAGCATTTAGTTAAGATTAAGGGAAGATATGGTTTAATAAGAAAATTACATTTAATAAAACCACCACAATCTTTCCTAACCACAGACCACAACGGGACTAACCACAGACAGGAGACTGTGGATGCAACCCTGTGACAGTTTGTACACCACAAACCCACCCAAACATCTCTAGTGACCCTGCTGCTGGTTGTCATCAGTCTTGCTGCCGTAGTACAGTAAAAGTGGGTATCAGGCCACGAGACGCAAATCTAGCTCAAGCAATGAAGAATTGAGCTTTGGAGAGGAGAAGGTGGACAGAGGGAGCAGCAGGCCGTGACAGTATACAGGAACCGCTGTCATAATAGAGCCTCAGCTCCTGAACAGGAACCCATAACAACAGCACAGGAACGCAGGAGGGAGGGAGGCTGCTTCAGTGGCTGGAGGGTCGCCTTAGAATCAGAAGGCATCTATTGGTTTATAGCTTCTGTGTGTGTGTGTGTGTGTGTGTGTGTGTGTGTGTGTGTGTGTGTGTGTGTGTGTGTGAGAGAAGAGAGAGAGAGTGTGTGTTGTGTGTAAGTGTGGGGTCTGGAGTCCTCCCAGCCCCCAGTCACCTCTACCAAGAGCAATGTGGTCAGTGTGCATGTGTATGTGCATTCATGTGCTCAGCCGGTGTATGAATGCAGCGTGTTAACCTGCATACAGGTATTACAAAATACCTGTGCATTTGTGTATGTGAGAGCATTTGTGGGCATGCATGCAAACCTTACTGCCGCCATGCGTGTCATTAGGCTATTCAATTACGGCGGATGAGTTTGTTTTAGTGGACATTGCTGAGGCCCCAATGGCGAGGCAATAACAAGCAACGAGCAGGACTACAGGTGGCGTGGGAGCAAGCAGCATCACAGTCAGAGCGTTAGAGGCTCAATATGAAATATGATTGCATTTGCCTGTGTTTACAAAGGACGGACTTTGCTGGGCAGTATTGTGTAAAGTGATGCTGATGGTTAAAAAAAGGAAAAGCAGATGAGAAATCAAACAATGTACATGTTCCTCTAATATGTATATATACATATGTAACTATATAGATAGATGATATATACATATCTTGTATTTCACATCAGCAACCTTCCAAAACTCTATAGTAAAGCCTCTTGGATCCACTAAACTGTTTAATGCATGCGTAACTCAGCAATTGAAGTGTGAGCCTCCTTTTCATTCAGTGTTTCTTTTAGAACTGTTATACTACTGAGAGTGGCGGCTAGTCTCTGCACCATCTGCCAATTGTGTTTCAACATTGTCTCATGGGACGTGTATGTGATACATGACTTGCTGTGCCTCATCATATTGTATTGTGTTATTGTGTTGTGTGTTGGGGTCACCAATGTTTGTACTGGCTTGAATAAATAGGTGAGCTGTTTCCATTAGCCTGATCTTACCCCCTTCACAAGCATTGTTCTCTGATACACGTGGCTCTTCTTTTGACCATGTTTAGCACCTGCTGACAGGAGCAAGAGGCCACACAATGCTCATACTCTGACCCCTACGTTGCTTGCTCAGATACTGCCTGGGCAGCAAACATGGACTTACAGAGAGCTATTATAAGTGTGGGCTACAGTCATTTAAAGGTTGACTGGTTAGTAACCAGGGGCAATCACTATGCGTGTTCATTTTCTGTAAGGTACAATCAGTACCAATACTGCATGTTGTAGTTTCACTCTTCTTGAGAGACATAGCTCATCTAACTTGGGTGTATAGTTTGCTTGTTTTTGCAGCTGCGGAAATAAATTCTCATGAGTGGAGAATGTTTTCTGTCTTTATTTTCTTTTGTCTAGCATAACTCAAGTTAAAAATGTCATTATTTTATTCATTTTTGTTTGATACACCACTTTACTTTCATTCTATTTACTTACCTTGCTTTGAATTGAATTGTTTGGTTTAATTGATTTGGTGGTTCTGGTTTTAGCAGAACAGACAGAGACAGCAAACTACTAACACGCAACGCTACTACTCTGTCCCTACAATATGTTATTTCTGAACCGACCCCCATTGGCCGGTAGAGAAAGGCGTGTTCCAGTATGAACTGTTCGGTGTCGAACAGTTTAATTACAGGGTGTCAGCCACATTGTAATGTCTCACAATTAATCAGGAGAGGATGTCATTATCTACCAGAAGGAGTCTGGGCCTGGGCAGGCTTTTCTGTCAGAGAAGGAGGAGAGATGAGAGTGAAAATGAAACAAGTCAGGAGCGTGTCTTCTGGTTGCAACTGATTATGGTCAGCCTCTGCATCACATAAAGGATCAAGCTAATGCATACAGGTGTTTCAAAGCATTTGTTCGGATGTTTAGACACACTTATAAATACTTCGTAAAGAAAAACTTGTTTCTCTAGCTTCTTCATATATTTCACTTGTCCTTTGTAAAACATGTCACTTTGAGATGCTTTTCCGTCCTTCCTCCTCATAGTTCCTCCTTCTTTTCTATCTCACTCCATCAGGCCAGTCCATAGAGTTCTGTCATAATGTCACACAGAAAGGCAACAAATTGGACTGATGAAGAGTTTCGATGGAGCTCTCAAACGGAAAAAAAAAAAATGAGAGACCGTCTTGCTGCTTCTAGAGGTTTCACCAGCAAACCACCTGGCTCAGATCTCTGTAAACTGGGTGTAAATATGTTTGCCAAAGTACTGCTTGATTAATGTTACATGTCTATGCAGTGGATGAAGTACATGTGTCCGTATTGCAAGGCACTCAAACACACAAGCCGCCATATGCAACCTTTGACTGAGGTTTAACGAACTTGACGAATCTGATTCTTTGTGACTGTATAGTTGATCCTTCTTTTCCTTCTCTCCTTCTTTCACGGGGATTTGACCTTGGCTGCTTCCTGTGGCCCGGAGGAAAGGAGGTCTGGTGATGTGACAGGTGTCGCGTCTTAACAACCCCATGACATCCCAGGAGATGAGCATTTGGAGGTTTTTTTCGCTGGGTTTCACTCATAACAACCAAGAGACAGTGTGTGTGTGTGTGTGTGTGTGTGTGTGTGTGTGTGTGTGTGTGTGTGTGTGTGCGTATTTTATGTACAATATCTGTGAAGAAGAGAACATGTGTGCGTTTAACCATGATTCCCAACATCATTCGGTTTTTGGCTGGATCTTATCACCTCAGCCTCAGGCCTGATTAGGTTTAAGCTAATCCAAAGTCATATTTTGGATATCAAAAAGCAATACTCAACTTTGGCATCTCTCTGCAACATCTTAATACAAAACCTGGTTTCCTGAAATTTTTGAGAATTGAGCATGACATCTTGAAATATGTGATTTCCATGCATAGAGAGAGATATAGCTTTTCCTAACAAAGTTACCTGAGAGAGCATGTCATGGTGATGTGATTGGTTGATTTTAAGTGATAATACAAAGGTTTAGTACCTGTATATGTCTTATTTTTTAATAACATAAATTCAGATAGAGACATCTGTTTAATGCCAATGCTTTAATTATGTTGATTGATGTGTGTGTGTCTTGCAGGTTTGATCTTATATTTGCAGTTGCAGTCATTAATTTAATGATGGTGTTTAGTCACCATGTATATGATACCTTGACAAAAAAACGGTAAATGTAACTCTCACCTAACAATAGCTTGCATTAAAATATGGACTTTCTTTTCCCTTGAATAAAGCTCAGGTAAACTTCAGTGTAGAACAGGCAAAAGAGTGATCGCCAAGGCCCAGGGTGGAAGATCGGACATAGCGTGGGAGTAAAGATAGACTGCTATCTGGAGTTGATTTACTGTGGGCTGAGGTAGGCTTTATTTTCTGCAAAGAGATTAGTTACAGTAGTTATGCATATCTTATTTTCTGGATTATCTAAGAGCACTCAGAATACTATCACTGGATAATCTCTTTAAGTTGTTCAGTTTCTGACTGTAAATATAGTCATTGTTGTGTTTATCTTTCTTGAAGTCAATTTTGGTCACCAACCTGCTGGACAGGGGCATTAACGCACTTTATTTATGATCAATAAAAGCTAGATGTTTATAGACAGTGATCTTTTGCTTTAGGCATAGTAATAAAGGAAGTGGATACTGAAAGCTGCTAGGATGGTAGCCATTTGTCACTGTATTGTGTGCATACAGTATGTTTGTGTCCCTGCATGCAAATAGATATGGGCTTGTCTTGTCAGTGATGCGGTTAACAGACACAGACCTTTAGCCAGCCAAATCAGGCTAACGCAGACAGTGTGCATCCATGTGCCATTTTCAAACTGCTTTCAATTATATCTGCCGACTGACACATATTGGCCAAATTTACAATAATAACATATCTATTTCCATTCTAATGGCGACATTGCTTATCATGCATATGTCGGTGGTCTTTATGCTTTGTGGTTGGTCTTTCCCCAGCCATGCAATGTGCCATAACCATCTTGGCCTTGTGTGTGTGTTGTTGCATGCAGCCAGTGGCAATACCGTAAGATAGTTTATGTCTGTCATTAATATCTCTTTGACTAAGCATGTGCATATGTACAGTGTGATCACGGATGTCTAAAATTTGTGCATCATACTACAGTATGTAGTTCAAATTGTAATAATAATGAGTGTGTTTTGTGTGCTTACATAGTCTGTGTCCAATGGTATAAGCAGAGCTCAAAAAAATGAGCTTATGAACAAGGGCCGATTCTGATGAACAAGCGTGGTGGTGGTGGTGAGTGGAGAGGACTGACCTTCTATAGCTTAGAAACCTCTGCACAGTACACACTCTCCTCTCCCCCACCTCCTCCTCGTCTCCCCAGCCCTTCCTCCCCTCCTCCCCTCTCCCTGCTGCCCCAGCTAGCGCCTGCAGGCGTTAGAATGCATGCATGCGTGCCGCACTGTGAGGCTTTGTGTTGTGAGCATGGATGTGTGTGTGTGTGTGTGTGTGTGCGTGTAGATGAGTGTTGTTTGTGTGTGTGTGCCGTGGATGGGATCTGTGGACAAAAAGTATCCATATCCTCACACAGTAATCGTGATGCTCTGCAATAGTGCCCACTACGTTTTCATGTTGTGGTTGCCTTTTGTTTTTGTTTATATACACTAACACTTTTACAGTGACCAATGTAGCTCCAATATTAATACCCACAAAAAGAAAGGATATTGTTACTGAAATCAATGTTGGTCCAGTCTAAGATACAAAAGTACAGTGTAAAGTTTTCATGAGCAAATAAGCTATTTCTATTAAGGAAATATGTTTGAATGCTGATATATTATTGTCACCATATGTTTGGCTTAATATACCAGTGGTGTTATTCATGAAAATTCCATGACATCATCCTTAAGCAGTTTCAGTGTATTAATTATATTTACTTGGATGATCCTTTCCTATTAAATCCTGCTTTATGATAGAGATGTTCCGTACACATACAAACAAATTTATATCCGCACATTTTCAAACTGAACTGCCTATGCTGAATCTAAATTGTGACTGACTGAATCAGTAGCTTTTAACAGCGGAACTCTTCTCACCAGTGACAAGGAGTACCATTTTCAGCTCAGTTGTGATTCACAGTATGTTACTTCCTCATTAAAAGCTTATTAAAAGATCATGAAAACCACTGAAATAATCATAATATAACTCTGCCATAAATAATAGACCGAGCTATTAAGCTTATATGCAGTGTTTATATAGGCTAGTTTACTTTCTGAATTGGATGGCTTGGACCACAAACAGACTGAACATATTACTGAACTGAATATAGTTCAGTAGCACTGAACATTGGGCCGCGTGAATGGTAATGCATTCAGTTTTTGTACATGCTGAAGTGCCTTTGAACAGAGATGCATTGACTTGCTGTTGTACACACTGCCTTTGAACCGTGATACATTCATTTACTGTTTTACTTACTGAGGTGCTTTTGAACTGTGATATGTTCATCTACTCAGGAGCAATGTAATCCTGTCATAGGCCCCTGGGCTTGACTAAGCCTGTCGGCCAGCAACCACATATCTGCCAGTGTTAATTTTGGCACCTGATTTTCCTTTAATTTTAGTCTCTTGATAAAAATGCATATTAGTTTTAGTCAAGTTTAACTGATTTGATTTTTGTTAGCTTTGGTCAAGTTTTAATCACTGACATATTAATCTCATTTTCATAATTTCATTTTAAATTACATTTCTAAAATGTCTTAAATGTGATTTGAGGCTACAGCTATCACCATCTTTTTGTACAGTTACCAGTACTCTGCAGTAATCCACTGAATAAGCTGGGTTCAATCTCTTGTTCACTAAAATACTGTTCATTTTGAGGGTTTAATTTGAGAGGAGATGCTATATTTCGATGGTTACTGCCAAACTTAATCTTGCTAAGTCAAGCCCTCTGAGGCAAGTAGGGTTTGGTACCATTCACATTTGACTGATATGGTGCTGGTATTTGGAATTTGAAACCAGTACCCAACTGAACCATTTTTTAGTATTTTAATTTTTCTGTAGTGTTTAAGAGTACTAAATAGCATGTTGGTAAGGAATTTCAGATTAAGCCAGTGGCGTATTGGCTAATGCTAGTAAATACGCTAAGCTAACTTAATTTGAAAAATCTGGTAGACTTTGGCATTTCTTTTCGGTGACTCAGTTTTGTTATGAAAAGGACACTAGAACATTCATTCCTTTGCAGTTCCAGGCCCCTAGGCTTCAGCCCAGAAAATCTTGGGCATTAAATCACCCATGCACCTACTGTTGTACTTACTTGAGTGCATTTGAATGGTGATGCACTCACTTACTGCTGTGCATGGCACAGATTGTGTGTGAATGCTAAACTACATGGTCAGTGATGAACAGCATCATGGACGTATTACTACCAGTACTCTTTCCCATCCTCAGCTCTTTACTCATTAGAGCTATAAATCTGTCCTCAGCCACATCACATCACAGATCTCCATTCCCAATCCAGCCTCTTGCCAGAACCTGCCACATCCCCCATTCCAAGCACTAGGTCCAGAACCAGAATAATTTTTTCCCCTAAATCTAAACCCTTATCCCCCACTCCACATTGCTCCATTCTCTTCCCTAGTCTCAGTCCCAACTATAGTCCCAACCACAGCCGGGGCTTCCATGTGCGACTGACACATAAATAACCAAGCCTGTCCGCCACCCAGGCAAATTCAAATGCACCTGTCAAAGTGATGAAGCACCCGCCCGCAGGGAAGCATTGTTTACATTTTCACTCCACTCTTTGCAAAAGTGAGATTCTAATTATTTTCCCACTGTAAATTAAAGCCAAGTGGGACAGAATTACAAACCAAAAGGATCATGGTAGTGGCAGGAGAAAACCCCAGCCCTCCGATGTATGAATTGTGCAAAGGGTGGGAAAGAAAGTGTGTGAAGCGTATGGGTGGTAGACAGAGGTAAGGTCAGCAGCTTTTGTCTTTAAGACTGGAGATAGTGAGAGACAGAGAGGGGAGAAAAAGGAGGTATAGCATTCACAGAGGCTGTGTAATGAGTCTACTTGTGTCATGCTCATTACAGGGTCTAGAGAACTTCAACCAACTGGAATACATTATGCCCTCACATTTCATACATAATAATGTGCCAAAAATGTGCTGCATTATTTTTCATACCAATGGACATGAAGAGAGAAAGACAGGGAGAGTGAGGTAGAGAAACAGAGAGAGAAGAGAAAGATTTAATTAGTCCATGGGAACATGCAAATGGAAGGTAAAATTAGACAGAGGAAGGGAGACCTGGGGAAGAGAGGGTGCATGAATGGTAATGATGGCTATCTAGTTTGGATCAATCATTTAAGGATCAGGGGGACTGACAGGCCTGTTCGTGCCCACGCCTTAGGCTCCTGTCCTGGACAGTCGCCAGCCTGGCTCAGCCTGCCTGCCCATAGAGACTTCTTCTTCTCTCCTCTGTCCAGTCACACACAGGCACACACACGGGCATAATGTACTTGAATGTAATGAACTGTATATCATACACAAATGCAAATAAATACATTCAAACACTTTGGTGGACACACGCATATATAACCACTTTTCCAATAAAAGCTTAATATTAAGTATCTATGGAGAACTCATTCTGAGGCTTTATTAGTTTGTGCTTATTAATCAGTTATACATACCCCCTTATGGCAGTATTTTCAAAATGGTGGATTTTGGGATATATTATTTGACTGGTGGTGACTTCTAAGTTGCTCTCTGGACCCCTGTGATTGGTTCCCATTTTGAACCTGGCAATGGCAAAGTTTCCTGCAAGGTCATGAGGTCAAGTTTGCAAACTGTTTTGGTTGTCAGCAGGGACATGCCCGACTGGGGTCACAACAAATGTCCTTTTGTAAAAATTGTGAATTCCAGACATTGTGTTTATATCTGACATGTGACAAAAGGGAGGAAAATGTCAGGCAGTGATATTTGTGACAGTCAAGGACATGTAATACAAATACATAAAATACACTGTACCTCTCCCAGACAAAGCTATTACTAGACCAGTCTGTCACCCAGTAGAAAATTACTCTTTAATTCCCAGTAACTTGGTCTGCCCTCTTTTAAGCTGTTATTTGCAAGTTTAAATCTTAATTTAGGTATGAATATGGGTCAGTTTTTAAATATAACACAAAAGAATGTCCCTTTTAGAATGTAGTGCATTTATCTGTATTTCTGAGATGGGGGTGCCGATTTTTTTAGCCTCAAACTATGATTTCAGTGACAGGAATTCCAAATTCATCTCTTGACTGTATATTTGCACACACTTGAATAAAAATGATTGACAGGTCAGTCAAATTTTATTACAAGTCACAGTGGATTTTTAAAAAGAAAACCCTTCCACAGGCGCCTGTATTTAAGTACTGATTGCTTTTATTCTGCATTCATATGTGGTATGGTATGATTCGGTAGGTGTGAAATCGCATCTTCTCCCAAAAAGACAGACAGACTATATTTGTGAACCATGGAGCCATGTCTGCAGCTGTGCCATCCCCACTTCCTGTGTCCCTGTCCCTCCCTCCCATTCTCCATGTGCATTTGCAGTAATGTCTACAAATCCTGAAATTTATGTCCCTGCTGGAAAACATGGTTTGCCATTTATAGTCATCCGCTAAAAGAAATAAGGCCCGTCTCTCTTGATGCAAGTCAAGGGACTGATGCAGACTCTATCAGATTTCTAAATACAGACCCCAACAATAAATCCCTGCTTGATTGGGTTTCAATTGGGTTAGCTCACTTGAATGCTATCTGCTTAACCCACAGCTGGCCTGTCTGCTCCATGCAGGCATTGAACCTAAATCAGTCACTTAGTGCTATCACATGGAACAATGGTGGAGTGGAGAGAGCACTCAAGCTAGGGCTAGAAGCCAGGCTAGTACCATAACGTAACACAACAGACCAGAACAGAGTAGTGTAGAACAGACAGGCCTTCTAATGCTCTTTCCTTTTTGTGTCTCAGCAATGATGCATCCTGAGAGCCATGGTGCATTGCATGAAATGGCATCACCCAAGCTGAACGCACAAGCACCTTTTCAGGCTTTTGTCTAGTCTTGTCAACTGGATTTCACGTGCTAATTAGCGTAGGATGGTGGCATGGTTAACATGAAAAAAATATATTTTCATGCAAGCCAAAATACATACACATGCACACCACACAGGGGAATTTAAGCAGGTGTGTTTAACCAAAGTGACTTAGAGTACAGAGGTTGAACCCATGGTGTTTCTAATCACCACTGTACAGTCCCTACAACTGGGGCCTTAACCGGGTCATAAGCACACTTCCTGTGGCCAGCAGAGCGGGGAAGGATGTTTTCTCACTCAATCGTGACTTTAAATGTTTGTGATTTCCACATTATAGGAAGGGATCTAGGATTTTCTGCACATTCCCACTTGCATTTCTTCAAAAAAAAAAAAAAAAAGAAAAAGAAAAAAGCAAATCAACACACACACACACACACTATCCAAACAGACTGATTGCTGCCTTGCCGAGGTGCTGATTACTGAAGATTTAGGTAATCGTTTCCCTAGTGTGGACCACGGCCAAGCTAGAGCAGGCGCAGTGAGGCGATTTCACTGTGAAGTGACTGAATTGGCGCGGAGGAGATCTCCCATGCGCCCCCACCACACACACACACACATAAACTTGAACCCCCACATACCTTCTTTAAATAATTTCGCCAGCTAGTCCCCTTCTTGCTGCACCATGACTTTTTTGACATTTGACAATGTGATTCCTTCTACTCATGAAACAGTTTATCTCTAATTACAAGTGTGATAATGGCTCATTGTTTCTGGTGGGAATTGCCTAAGTTGTGTTTAGCTAACTTTGTTTTTAGGGGTGTGGGTGACATCCGCCACACTAAATTAAACCTCTCCTTCAACTTAGGCACACACTCTTGACATTGCTGAATGAGTCTGCCTTTCCTTTCCTGTATTTTTTAGACGTATCATAATTACGCAGCCAGTGGTCACCTTGGGTTTACAAACTGCTTGAAAAACTTTTCCCACAACGTATTGTGTGGTGTGTGTGCATGAAGCTCACTAGTCTGAGGTCTGTGGCGTGAGAGTTAAGTTGCAATATAGCTATGTTCCCCAGCATGCATACACACATACAAACACACAGATACCATTTAAAAAGTCTCACATATGCACAAGTGAGACCATCAGCACACAACGGCGAAAATGCACACACATGAAAGCACACACTGTCTCCATGATTTTGCTCATGTGTGCATGGTTGCACTACAGTCATGGATGCTCCCATGTGGCACAGTATGTGTAGTTCCATCATTGTGTCTGAAGGTTAAGATCAAAGTTAAAATGAAAGCGTTCATAGACATGCATTAAGCCTGTGTAGATGTGTGACGTCTTGCAACTAATTACCACATCCTAAAACAAGAGATTTGAACCTTGCTTTGTCCTTGATTTGGAATTTGCAGTCTAGAATATGAATTTGGGATTCATTTAAGACAGCCAGTCAGTTCTGTTATTCTATCATTATATTTACTCTGTGTATGGATTTACTGCATTGTCTACGATAATGCATGTAATAAGTAGACATCAGCTTACCAGCAGACACTATCAGAGAGGAAGAGAGCTTCCATGATCTTCACACATGGATGACTTCGAGTTACATGACCTATATAACATGTTATACGCTCCGCTTGCTACCTGTGTCTCATCCTAATAGAGAAGGGCAGCACCTTACAGGTGTGTAAGCCCCCAATGCACACACACGAGCAAAGAGTCATAAACAAGCCTGCCACCAGGATTATACATATGTATGCATGATCACAAACACAACCTGTCTCTTTATCTGCCACAGATCAGGCCCCATAGGACTTATGCACTACCAGGAATTAGCTTGCCGATGTACTTCACACCAGTAGTGCTTATCTGGTGGCTGCAGTTGGTTTAATTAAAATGAACAGCACAGCAGTTTGCATAGTAAGGTACAGACGGATTTTAGTATGGGTTTTTGATTTTGGGTTGTGTCAGTGAAATAAAGTTACTGACACATGTTTTTATGTATTTTTTCCCCCAATTTGTACCTATTTATATGGTCGCACAACAGTTTACACACTGTAGCAAAGACTGAAGTAATTTATCATGGAATGTGTGTGTTTGATAGAAACCTCTCTGTTGTTGAGAGCATGGACCTTTTTAAAAACTTAGCTCTTCTACATTTTGTGTTTGTGTTTAAATGTTTTCTCAGTTTGATTTTTTTTTTTTAAACGTGTGTGCCTTTATAGGTGGCTGTCTATGACTATATCTGGACAGCGGAAGACCCCTTGCCAGACTCGGCAGCATCCAATAATGACTCCTTGAGGGAGGGTGCACCCCTACCAGAGGGTGAGACCAGCACACATGTGGTAATCTACACCCTGTACCTGAGTGGGCTGAAACAAAGATACAGACACTTCCTCCGGCAATCAGATGGAGCTATCATTGAGGTGTGATATCAACATTTTAATGACAAATATATCCACTTTTTTGTTACTTTATATTTTTTCATTACATAGATTTTTGGGAATCAACTACAAAATTATGGGGCTTTGGACAAGTTATGTCTAATAAGCCATGCTTACAGAAATTTCCCAACCAGCTAAACAAAAACATGTAATATTAAAAAATTAATAAATAAATACATAACATATTTTAAGTGTACCAAATTAGGTTACATTTAGATGGTTAGTTACAGGTAACTAAAAGTAATCAAGCAAGGGATTCCTCTTAGACTTGAGCCCATCATGGCATATCTTATTTTTCCCACATTCTGTCACTCACTTTTTCTGTGACTGTACATATACAGTAGCATAGCACTGTGGTCTGAAAGGGCGAATAACTGACTGTTGTTTTTTTTTTTTTCCCCCTCGGGCAAAATCAGATTTGAAATTATTTCTTCTTTTTAAACAAAAAAATACTCAAAGCTTTGCCCTGAGAAGCAAATCGAGACTTAGTTCAACATATTCACGCAACTTCTACTTACTAAAAATTTTTGTCAACAAAATTCACCTTTTTCTTCATCTCTTCAGCCTGTAACAACCTTTTACAAGTTGTATCGTATGATATAAATCCCAGTACCTAATCCTGTTTAACACTGTGTTATGACTTATGATGAAATGTAATTTAAAACAGAAAAAAAAAGCACACAGAGCTGCTTCACTTTCCTCAATCATTTTGTCAGTCCCCCAAGAGCAACCTGGATCATCCCAACAAAATTAATATTTTGAAGTTTGAATGTCAGAGGAGTTAGGAGGGAGGGGGTTATATATGCAAACAATTAGCTCTGAGGCACTGTTGTGTTCTAATGGTTCTCCGTCATAATTTGAGTGATGGTGAGCTTATGTGGGTAAACATACAGCATGGTATATTTATTACTGGTGTCACACTGTCTGTGTGTGTTTATGTATGTGTG